>DWPA01000548.1:0-23920 GCA_018251375.1 Calpodes ethlius
TAGAAATAGTAAGTTTATACATTAACATCATCTTAAACTTGAACATCAACATTATGGCAATATACATAATAATACATCGACAAATATAAGCTTAGTTAGTCTCGGCCTCTATCTTAACAAAACCAAGCCAAGTCTAGATCACCTAGCACCCAGGGAGCTCAAGTGGGAAGGAGTGTATGTGTGCCATTTTAAAAAAAGACTGTAATATTGTAGGATTGTAGCTATAACTATAAAGAGTAGAAACAAAACTTGTGATATTACGATGAAGTACCGCGCACAGCCGCAGGCAACGGCTTAAAAAGAAAAAAGTATTCCATTCCATCTTTTTTGATCCGTTAATGCATTTCGTACTTATCTCACAAAGGATGAAATGGCAAATCTCCCCTCCGGCCCACTGGCCAGCCTCTCCTACCCTCGAAGTTTGAAATTTCACCCCAATAAGAATTAAAGCCCAAAAAGGATTAGGGGTATTAAATAGGTCGGCTTAATGATGGGTGCTTTTAGTGAGTTCGATCGTGAAAGGCTCCGTAGGACGGCATTCACTTCAAAAATATGCGTGTAGTTTAAGTATTAATAAAGTGGTCGATTACAATATGTTCGTCAAAGTTGAAGTATAAAAATATATATTTTTACACACAAAAAATATACCATCATGAATTTGGTCAATCAAATTAGTTCAGTACTTCTGAACTATGCCAATTTTTTTTTGTTTTGAATACACCTATCTTAATGATTCCTTTTATTTGTGACGCATAGAACCCTAAGAGTTAGTAATGATGTACTAATTTAAAAACGTGTCAGTATTCGAAACATGCACGCTGTTCGAATTTTTTTCTCCGTTATGATAAATTATCACTTTCTCACATAGATCAGGAGGAAATCTCTAATGTTGTCCGTAATTTTCTCAAAAAGCCTGTGTCATTTATCATGTCGATTTATTTAACATTAATATCCTATGACTTTTTAATTTTACACGTAATACCATCAATAGAATAGAATATACATTTAAAATATCGAATTAATAACCTTATTTACACACAATTATGGATTTAAAGAGTCCGTGTGAAGTAGATCGCTTACCACCTTGTATCAAGCAGTGAAGTAGCTTCAATACATCATGCTTCAATCATCAACGAACTAAACAATAGCAACTTTAGAAAACCCAAAATATATGACAGTAACATTTGAGTTACACGTAACAGATATCCATTGGCAAATTTAATAATAAAAAAAAACAAACAATGTCACAACAGGCTGTTACTCAGCAACCGATTTTAACGAATTTTTATCTTCGTATCTGTCACTGAATTGATAACTCGAACATAATTGCATTCTCAATTGAGCGGACGAAGTACAGATTGGGTTGAATGGACACTTGAAAAACAAAATTGATGTTGTCGATATGATATATTCACTGGGACGAAATACTTTCGCGTTAATTAGTGGCTAGACGAGATTTACTGGTATTGATCAACTTTCTTATACGAGTGCACCGTCACCATTGAAGGAAAACTAACTAACATTTCAACCAAAATTGCTTTTATTGCATTATTATAAAGTTTCCTTTATAGAGAATTTGATTTACAACATAAAATTTGTAAAAAATAACACTAAATTGCGCTTTTCTCGAAAGTTGAAAATTTTTAGTTAGTTAATTGTTCTTCTATGTTTTTATGACATGGACCCTTGACTATATACATATATTAATGCGTCAGGGTAAACTTTGTACCCCTTTTAACCCGACTGCGGAGGAAAGGTATCTTTGTTATATTTTTGTTTGCCTAGATTTTTCTAGACGATTCGATTGAGTTCAACAATTAACGTATGGTTATAATCGCCTTAAAACCTCTCTTGTCCTTAGATTGGTGTTGGAAAAAACAAATGGCGTATTCATGGCGTGAAATTATTATACCGAGGAGAAGAAACGGCGAAAAAACTAGATTTTTTCTTAACTCGTCTTATAAAGTACTCGATTTGATATTCATTAACCCAAAAATCTAAAACAAAGTAATAACTAAGGTAGGTTAGTAGTAGCAAGAACATACGAGTATTTACCTTCGCTAATTACGAAATCCCGGTTCCCCTCAATCATTACTCGTTAGAACGGCGGACGCGGGAGCGGGAGCCCTAGAGTCAAGAGGTCACAAACGCAAGAAAAGTTACCAAAGCTCTAATGTATTTTGCTACCGGGATCCATAATACAAGCCATTCTGCACCTTAAAACTTGAACATTAAAGACTGGGAGCAACATTTTGTCTACAACAATGTTTTCGGTTGGTTTAATATAAATCCTCGTACAAACGGTACCAAAGACAGGTTTATTAATATCATAAATTATAACATATGCAAATTTAAGTCTGTTCTCGGGCACAATGCTAATTTCGTGTACGTGGTATTGGTATAAGAATGATCGATGTCGTACATTCGACGAACGCGGACCGAGATGCATTAGGATACCAGTTTTTATATGAAAGTAGCATAGCGGATAGGCGATCGATAACTAAGATTACAGATATCCGCGAGCTGTAATTACTGGTCGCCCGATGCCACCGGGCGATGTCGTAAGCCCTGGTGCAAGCTCTAGAACGGGTTCCTAGACTACGCGCAGCTAACTCCGAGTGTCTGTTCCAACTTTGTAATAAGAAAAAGATTGGACTAGCCCGCCGGCGCACCCGCATCGCCCGCTTGTTACTTCCTTATCGCAAAAAGTAAAAAGATACAGTGAAACTGGAACCGCGGCCCACGCCCGCCTCGTCTCTCAGCCGCGGGGCCAATTAACTGCGAAATCCAAGTTTCGGGAGGCTTCCCACTCGTTTAATTGGACACCGCCGCACCGCGCCGGACCGTTACTCCAGACCGCGTTTTATCAAACACCTCTGAATCACATACAATTATGCCCTTTAATTATCTCTTACTTTATGGCAATTCCGTCAATGTAGCTGGTGGTACGACGGTTGTACAGATTTTAATGTGGTCCATTTTAATGTAACTATACCTACGCTAAGTCAATCTTCGATTCTCTATTCTATCTTCTATAATAGTCTGTCGGTAACCTTCCTACCAAAAACAATTAAATTCACCAAGCTTTTCACTTCTCCCAAGTTCCATCATAATTACGGGATTAAGCAAGAAATGAGCCGCGGTCACACATCTAAACCAATATGTGTTGCCAGTAAATAAAATAATAGTATATAAGTAATAATATTAGTTTATTACGAACCAAAACTATTCATATTTTCCAATATCGGGTTTCACAACCACTTTTCTCTATTGCTCTCTGTAACCAGACTAATGGCTGTGTCGTTAGACGAGGAATAACTAACTGGCGGTATCAAAATTATTCACAAATTCAATCGACCTACCGTTACTTGCGTACTGAAATAAAACAATTCAGGCATAACTTTTCAACATAAATAAATACATAGGTAATCGAACTAACAAAAACATAACATCTGATCTTTTTGTTCTTTAATTAATTACTTAAAACATTTAGTAATAAATCGCATATTAACAAGCTGGTTACGTTTTCCTATTCAGAAGCTTCGCCTTGTATTGGCCCTTTCACTGATATGTTAGGATTATAAAAAGAAAAAATGCATTTCCGTTTAGCGCCGAGATTATGAATTCTCCTCATCAGCATTAACTATCAATGTGAACTTATATGAAACTAGATATTGCCCGCGGTTCCACCCGCGTGTTTTAAAAGAACAGCAATAAAAAGGTTGTCAATTTCTATCTATCAATGTTTGCCAGAAAACACTTTGTTGTTAAACACTTCCTTTAATTTGGTTGAAATATTTATCGTAATGGATCTTTTCACAAAATGTGATGTTCTTTTGCGGCAAAACAATAGTCTAAATTACTCGTTGTCCTCTTAACTATTTCCACTCCAAAAATTATACCTCAGCGAAGCTTTGTTGCGTCGTGAAAGATAAACAAACAAACAAACAAATATAATATTAGTATAGATTATTTAAAATTTTCGACTACTTCAATTCATCACAGATGCCGTACGAGCTTACGAAGGAGGATGTATTTTTGCGATAAAAAGAGAGCCCATGTCATTCTCCAGTCTCACAATTATCTCCATAAAAATCATACCATAACGACGTAGTGAATAGGACAAACAAACCAACACACTTCATTTATAATATTAGTGTGGATAGAAACCCAAAGGAACAGTGACAAGAAAGAAGAAAGAAAGATGGTTTGGTTACCGAAACCAAATATGAGTAAATTTACTACTGTGAATTTGTTCAGTTTTTCGATTAGGATTGTGGGATATAGTATAGAGAATCTAAGTTTAATTGTGAAACCTGTGCAGGTGATTCTGACAACCTTTCTACCGTCAACACGCGTGCCTAGACGATCATCGCAATATATTTCTAGTCCACGCGGCAATCAGGGCTTTAACACACGCAAACACCGCCAACTTCGCTAACGATTCCCATATACGTACATTAGTATCCTCATGTACGATGGTATTATTATGATACAAGTTCGCAAAATATCGTACTTTATCCTCACAACAAAATTTACGGCGCGAACCAAACCGCACCAAACGGATTCGAATTGCCAAACAAGTCTGTTGGGGATGTAATGTGCGGAGCGGCAACGTCGCGCTCGGGGCGCGCGGAGCGGCAACGTCGCACGACCTACGGGCTGCCAACGCGAGCTTGATACAATTTAGCTCAGCTGATGGCTACCTCTCGACTCGATTGTTTACATACCTCTTATTATTACCTACGGGTAACAGTGCGGCTGCGTCGTGCGTTTGCGGCTGTTAAATTACTAACATTTGCGTTGAATTCGTGTTAGATTGAATGGGTGTTATCCTAATGGTTAGAATTGAGTATTGGAATGACGCTGGCATTTCATTAAGTATCTATACTAAACCTCTTGCTAGCAGTTTTGTTTTGTATCCTACAGAGGGCTCAATTCTTGAGTACAAGCTAACCACTGCTTTTTGTAGTGCATCCTGCTTAGGGTTGCCACCTTTTTCTTGTTATTAGACTATATTGGATATTAAAGGTACACAAAAAGTACATAGTTTGAAATAAAGTAAAATTACTTTTCTCTAAAAATAAATTATTATATAATCACTACTAAACAAGTGTCCAATCTTTACTGACTATATAATTATTCTGAATCATATTTGGTCAATCGACAACCTTCCGTTTTATGTAAAAATACATACTTACAGTTTTTTGAATATCAGAATAATTAAATCATATGAAATAAACTATTTTCGTATTCTTTACTGATCGCATAAAGTGTAACTAATTACCTGAAATAACGTTAAAAACTTCATTATCAAGTGTGGTTGCCAACCCTGATCCTGCTAAATAACGGACGTAGCTATGGCAACAAGTCGCCGGTCTCTGTTCCACCTGTTTAATCCCAACGTACTTGCATAGCAGTAGCCTAGGAGACTCATATACTGAGGTATTCACCCGCCTGGTATACCGAAATTTTAACGCCCCCTCTCTAAGATCTACGGTGGAATATTTCGATCGTAGTGCTTGAAATAACACGTAAGAATTAATTGATATAATGTTTTTATATTTTTCATAATTGTATCGATGTTAATTGTGAAATTTTCTATTATTTTTTAAAACTTAACCAACGTAGAGGTAACTGTTGAGATCACCTAAACAACATGGTATTAGGACACTGATACACCGAGAGCACAATATGTAGCGTAACAATACTAGATCCGAGTTTGAGCCAATAAGATATTATGTACTAAATAAAGTACATATGTATGTCAACACTTTCAACATACACATTACGTAATGTAACGTTCAGTTCATCTCCCTGGCCAATGTAATGTTTGAAACTAATATAATTATATTACGGACGAATGCTCTCGGTAAAGGACCACTATTATGCTAAGATGTTAAAATTCTACCAAAGATGTGCGATGTAGAGAGATGGCAAGCGAAGAAAAATTCTACGATAGAATTATGTCATTAACCGAGGCTAATGAGATGAGGTAATCTTATTGGTGGATTTTTCCCTCGAGCGCCGCATCGCTATCGCACACATCTCTGATGGAATCTCAGCCTTAGCAGGTAGGTATAGTCATTTAGGTGACAATAAAATTATTAGTCGGGTGATACAAAATAAAGCAAGTCATTCAAAAACCTTTGTTGGCGTTGTAAAGACTGATAATAGTGATAATTTTAATTCGAAAATCGCCTTTACAACCAGTTAAATTTCAGTTTAACTATAAGAAGCACGACGAACGTGACTGGGTGACATTGTTAATTGCGTCTTGTTACTGTCACCTCTGAAATTATATACTGTAATGTCATTTGAGCTGGCGACCGCAAAAAATGTCCGAAAAATGTTTTATACATTTTTAAAAGTACCACTTTAATTTTAAAGTTAATTTTTAACCGTGACGTCTTCGCCGCGACGCAAATGCTTTTTGGGTGTAGATTAAAATTATTTTTATTTAAAACAATCGTAGATATAGTAACAACATGGACGTACTTGGGATGAGGGGTGGATTAGAGGATGGGCGGACCTCCCTTTGATATTTTATCCATCTCAGTGCGTAGTTACTACTGTTAGTAAAAAATCTACTTTATCGTGCGCCCACTCGGGTTAAAAGTCTGATTTACCTATCCCAAACCTGATGCTATGAGTAACAGGGTAATTTTTGAACGACATGACCTTTCTCAGTTAGTGGTATTAAACCGTTAGATAATCTATTCAGTCTACACTGTGAACAATATCTAGCAAGACAAAATAGTCTACCATCATAGTTCATGGTCTTTGTCTATAACACGCGACAGTCTTTTGTTCATCCCGCATACCCCTGTACGTTTTTTTTTCTTTTTACGTAAAGTTACGCAGGAAGTGAGTACAATAAGTCTAATATAATCTCTCATAGTCGCTAGTCCTATAGAGTTCATTGGCATCTTCAAATAGCTATCCTTTCATTAATTAATCAACATTCGGAAATACGATACTTTGACAAGCATCTATCTATACATCGATTTTTACGTCTTTACATTCGATATTTTCATACCGAACTTATTTTTATAAGCTTATATTTAACTTGAAATATTTATTACTGAGTTTATTTGTAGCATTTTAAGTTGGGCCAAATCTTGCAAGCTGAATTAGAACTTCCTTTAATCTTCCACAGAGGGAACTCCTCAATGATGTTTAGCCCTGAGGAGCACAGGAATCTAGGAATATAAAAGTTAAAAACATTAATTTCCAGTCTTTAATATTTAATTGTACTGTGTACCTACGTCACGTGGAGCGCAGGGATGTGAGTTTCCAGATTGCACTCGTTTATCTACAACCACAATACAACAAAAGTGTCGTTGTATTTCCCGTTACATTTCATTCGAGCATTATCAATTTGACACTTGTCACAGAATTCATTTTAAAAGGCACCGCAAGAGACAAGCCTCGGCCTGACCTAAATGAGTGACACGGTTCGCATTCGCTTGTGCGATGAACTGTTTGTATCGATTTCAGACGGCATTAGAAATTGTATGGTTGCTTACTGACAGATCTCTAAGTTTTAGGTAACACATTGTTTGAAACATTTATTTCTAGACGTTCTCCGCCCGCGTGTGCGAAAAGAACAGCAATAAAAAGGCTGTCAATTTCTTATATTTCTGTATAGTTTTGTTGTTAAGCCCTTTCATTAATTTGAAAGAAATATCGTAATGATATTTCTATAAAAATGAGATGTTCTTTCGCAATAAAAAGTAACCTATAGTACTCGTCGTCCTCCCAACTATTCCTAAATATATATGTCAAACCGAACCAACTTCGGCTCCGTGAAAGAAGAACAAACAAACATACTTTTACATTTTTAGATATTAATATAGATATAGAGCCTTCGGTAATAGCTACCTATTTTCCTGGTGTTGCACTACTTCTACCTCTGGAATCTATGCTTTAAAAGTGTTTTGTGTCAGAAAAAGAACGGATTCTTTGCTGTCTTGATAGTCAGCTCGTACAATTGAAAAAGTATTGATGATTACTACGCCATTAAGATTACAAGGTAAAGCATAAGCAACAATTCAAATGTAATCTAACCCAGTGGATACCTGCTGAATAGGGGCACCAGTCAAAGTCAGGGTGTAGTCAGGTGTCAGATGTGCGACATTACACATAGCCTCAGCGAGTTGTTTGCGGTTATATTCCGTCATGGTTGAAACCGAGCGGAGTGAGGTTCAAGGTAAATTACCAGCTGTGATCTCTTCAACCGAACAGTCGAATGGTAGAAAGGTCAGACCACCTGTACACAGTTCTATACAAGCCGTAAAACGCTTTGCTTATCAAGTGCGTGACAACAAAATCATTTATCGCATACGATCATCGAAAGCGTGACGTAAACACGTCGATAGGACCGCAATTTGCTGGTGTTTCTTGTTTCGCGATATGCATCGTGATGCGTCAAACGTTTAGTTCGATAACAGATAACGTTTTGAAGTGGAGCAGATAAATTTGTTATGGACGGAGTGTCCTTTTAATGTACACTTCACCAGTATTGTTGATTATAGCTTTAACGAAGCTCCAAACCGTTCTTGGGGTGTAAACACTAGTTATTGAATAGAGCTACCTACAAAAGATATGCCATATTAAGGTAGCAAGAACTCTGAACAGTCTGAACATAAAACTCGCATTCAAATGAGTAAACAATTTAATTGATAAGACGAAGATAATAAAGAGCCAGTAGTTTTATTGATGCTCTTCATAAATTAATATTCTATTCAAAAAGATTTCTAAAAACTGATCATTGAGACCATGTCAATGAGCTCAAACAAGATACATCTAATTTAAGTTGGCGAATAGTCCGGTATCCTAGTTCCAGATGATGAACCGACAACAGGTCAGAGATAACGTATTATAGCTTTAAAATGACGGGGTACTAAATTTGGAATAGATTATACCAAAATACTACTAGTTTTTAAAAGAAATGCAATGAATTTGAAGATTGAGCATAACGTTTACACCAGCCCAGCTCAATGCAGATCGATTTATTTTGATTCGAGATAAACCTTGATTAATCGTTTCCCTCGAGTTATTGCCTGGCGGATATTTATTGAATTCAGCGTAACTCTTAGCAATTCCATTAAACTGCGACCTGGCGTCTACGTCGTTTTACAATCCAACATCGATTTTTTTGGTGAATCGTTTAGCTTCAGAATTTTACAATTATGATGTATTTGTGTGGGAAATAGACCTACTTTTTAGCCCAATAGTTTAAAATATTTGAAAGGACACTATTGCCTACAGATCTCTATACCATCAAAAACGTCACCGATGATCGAATGACACGCCTATCATGAATCTAGCAATCGTTGAAATTGCTTTTACCGTAAAATGTCACAAAATTGCAATAAAACAGACTTGGTACGATGATTTTTGACACAATAACCGTTATAAATAAGAAAAAGTCGTCTTGAGTAATAATATTTTAAAGCTCTGTGCTTCATCTTCCAAGATTGTAAGTCTAGAGATTGGCTATAGAAGCGCAATCGAAATATCCGACAAATGTCCACATATACTAAAAAACGGAATCAAACACAAACTTTGTGAAATTTAAAAGAGCACTAATTTATATCAGGATTCCAAAGTTATATAAACTATTGAAATAATTTTTGTTTTATTAGTGTTACAAACTACTCCTAACAAATAAAAAAATAATTTATGCGAATTCCAACGCAAAGTCAAAACATATAAATATTGAGACCAGTTTCGGCGCACAACTTTCTCGCAGCATATAATTATATACTTTACTAACTAGATTTCAATAAGACTAATTAATTAAGATTTTATCATATTAAACGTATCGTATTTAATAAGCAGGCGATCTCAAAACTCATCCTTGTGATGAATTGTACTTTCTTCTTCCACGGCTTTTAGAGTACTTAATTAAAAATCTTGATTGCGTCTTTGCAAAAAGTCGACATTTCTTGTTATTTATAATTATAATAAACTATAAAGATATAATCGCTCGCTTTGATGTTTTAATTATTAATAAGTCTAACATTTCATTAATTAAATATATAATTATAAAACACTAGCAACTGTTCGTGCTAAGCTCCGTTACGAAAATAAGGCAACTTTATAATAATATATAGCAAAAATATAAATATTCTTATTCTCCATTTTGCATATTCAAAATATTTTGAAAATATTTGTTAGTCATTCTAATATCAACTAATTTGTCAAAATCGTCGTCCTAAAAATATTAATACGGATATAAAGCGGCCCTTGTCGACATTGTAAAAGGCATTCGTGTGCAAAATTTCACCGTCATAGCTCGATGGATTCGTGCTGAAGGAAATAATATGTCAGTCAGTCAACATTTCTCCATTTATAAATTAACTATTTTACGAATAAGGAGTCTGAATTCAGGGAATAAATAAAAAAAATAGCCAGTCATTCTATTTCGTAACTACCGGGGATTTTCTTAATGTTGGAAGGAGGAAAATGACAAAACATAGGACCTTCCTTTAAATTTGCTATATACCTAACACTTAATCACTGATCGATGCACGTAGGTATTAAATATGGGGGCTTTTTATACTGGAATTACGTGAGTAACATTGAAACTCAAACCAACTCTGAACAACAAACATTTAATTACGATATTGTACAGGTAAAAGATAATAGTTGGTCAACTTATATTTTTAAGCCACATTTTTATTTCTGATACTGACAAAGCACTTCTTATTCAAAGTCGGATAGTAGTTCAAAGTTACTTGACGCTTGTCCTTATTTTTCTCCTTGTCTTGACCACGGGATCTGAATGCTGCGTCAAAGCTGTCTGGAGCCCTTAAAGCTTCGTCATTAAAACTTCTCTAAATGAAAGAAAAAGAAACATGGCCGCCCTATTCTAGAATTTTGTCAGACGAGATGTTTTAATATTCCGTTTTTTATTTGAGGGTTATAGCTTGCAACAGATTCTGCTAGATTTCTTCAGTACAGACTTTAGATTTTTTTTTAAATATATGGTTACAAATGAATAGCCTACATTTGTTAACTAAATAAACTTTAAGAGAATCCGTTGACAGAAGTCTATCCATTACATCGTACTGCTAGAAACAAAGACATATTTAGGTATACTTAAAACGCCCTCCTCAACCTGGCCACATATAACGCTCGGTTAAAACTAAAATGTCTACATTGCATCTTTAGTTTAAGTCTCAAGCTCAAATTATACTTGACCGTGTGTACGACGCTTTAGAAGCTTTTCAGTCACGTCATTAAAAGCCTCGTAATGCTCTGAATAGTCAAAAAGGCCTTTTCAAGTATCTCGTAATATGTCGAGCCAGAAATTTTTAAAACTGTTTTAATATTCCGTTTTTTCGTTCATGTTGCAATTGTCTCTCAGAGGGCTCTGAATTTGGGAAAGTTGAATTAGTAATGTGGTTCACATTGAGATAGAGTACATTAGACATCTTTATAATGATATACGTAGCTTCGTTTCTCATTAGATTTGAAGTGTGTTGTCTGTATGTCAGGAGAACATCGTATTCTATTTATATATTTCTCGCGATCGTCCGTTATAGATCTACTTTTCGACACAAAGTATTATGATGGAATATAAAATGATTTAGTAGTTAATGGTATATATAACTGGCTGGTAGTTACACTGAGGCTACTGCTATTACTCGCTCAGTGGAGGATGCTACAAATTCTGTTAAAACTTCTAAAATTCTGACTTCATTAATTAAACTGGTTTCATGTCGTTGAAGAGTTGGAACGTCCATAAATTTAACTGGCCACGCCGAGTTTAACTAGAGCTCATAATTCTGCAAGTAATTAGTTTCTAAATAAGTTACTCTCTTTTTAATGTTCTATGTGAACTAAATTACTTTAACGACCAAAGCCATCGTCATAAAAATTAGTTATTTATTTCATTTCTGATAGAAAAGTTACAACTTATCTTCTTTTCTACAAATAATTTTAGGCACGTAACAATACTATTGCGATTAATATTCAGTCTTTTAAACTAAATCAAATTAAAGTTCCTTCTTAGTAAGATTTTAAATAAGACATATAATGATAAACTTATTACATTTTTGCTGCTAAAATCCATTTAAGGCACTACGCAAGAGTTTGATGAATGCCGTCAAACTGAATACCAAACTGCCAATAATTTCATTGCATCCCTTTCTCATTACGCTTCATAATAACGATGCGCCACATAATTGATTAAAACTAAAAATCTGAACATTAAAAAGACTGACGTTCAAAAACTAAAACAACATTTAAGAGTATATTTGGAATGTGCTAGTGAAGGTCATTCATTTCTTACCCTATACAGCCCCAAACGTGTGTTTTATAGGATTTAACGAACAAAATACTGCTGACGATACCTTACTTGCCGATATAAGTAGTTTAAAAGTTCTGAGGGATATAAGATCTAAAATCCGAACGCTACAATTGGCTTCACCCTAAAGAAACTGCCCAATGCGTGGTGGTGAGTAACCACCGTAGTCTATGAACAATAATAATGAAATATTCACCACCGAAACCGACGAGTTGCCGACTGAGAACGGAAACCGTCTTATTACTGGCTCGTAATAAACCAAACCTAGAGTCAGTTTTTAAAAATATTTCTAAAAGCAAGATACAAATAAGGATATGTTTTAATAATCATGATAATTTGAGCGTAATTGAGCTGGTTAAGAATATAGAGTTTATTAAAATATCCACATTCCCTAAATTAATCACTAAAACTCTCCTCCAATATGGTAAAAGAAGATATAATGTTACAATATAATTTCCGAAAACGTACAACAGAGCCCTAAGGGAAATAAACCAAATGAGGTACTTGTATAGTATGAAAATACATAAAAGAAAAACACCGGCGTAATTAGTACCGAACTTGGAACTCCAAATAAAATTACAATTTTGCACAAACCCTCATAAAACAAAGGATTGGAAGTTGGAAGGGCCCGCTCGGTTTACGGCCAATTACGGGACCCAACGTTCGCAGCGACCCGCAGATTCAGTTCTCCTGACCTGAATCAAATGTCGAATCACCTAGACATTTCAAATTCGACATTTTATAGGGAACATTAAGCCAAAGGGCACACAAAGGTTACAGGGAAGGTGACTTACGGGTCCAAGGACGAAAAGGTGAATATGGTGATTTTATTCCGGTCGAGAAAGATATTGGGAAGAGGAAATGCTTGATCTGCACGCATCATTCAATCCGAATGTCTAATCCAGCAGGAGGCATTAGGAATGAATAGATCTTTTGAAAAAAATACGCATGAACCTAAATAAGTGATGGAAATGAAAATAAGCACAAAGTCAAGTGAAAATAAAAGACATTTTGGTATCAATATAAAAAGAAAATAAAAAAATCTTAATCCTAACTTAAGCAGTCTGTGTTGCTTAGCAATATTACATCAAAGAGGCTGTATAAAAGCCTTATCTATCCTGTGGTGAAAGAACTTCGCGTTAATATTTCCACAGAGATTAAAACATTTACGCTTTCTGAAAATATTGTACATCAAAAAGCACGAACATTGGTAGGAATATTTTACAAGAGTATCGGAGCATAGAATCACTTCATTAAAGTTCAGATTTATCTTGGCCTTCCGACGAATATAGCATAAAACTTTGTGGGAAAGTACAAAAATACATCACCATTTGTGGCCAGTGGAACATCTCAGTATTGATTTGGCTGGGAGGCCGGCCCGCTTCTGATACGATCGATCGTTGTATCTAGGTAATCTATTTTATGACCGCTGTTGTTTACACTGGCTTCAACAAGACAAATTTAGATTCGCAGCGGATGAGATAATGTACATTTACAGAGACACCGAAGTATTTTGAAAATAAAACGGATATATTTTTCTTTATCGCTAACGCTATCACACTCATAGCCCCACAGTAGGATTCCCTGTGTCGCGGATGGCATGGACAACACAAATAACACGTCACTAACACCTATGACCCGAGAACAAATATTTATTTATCACATAAATATCTGCCCCGGCCGGGAATCGAACGCAGGACCCCTCGCTTCGGAGGCAAGGTCACTACCAACTAGGCTACGGGACCGTCCAATTAAATATTTATACCATAGACAGGGCATCATAATGATGTATATCGCATAATGTAAGTCACATTGATCATTGAACGAGTTAGTGATAAAAGCTCTATCTGTTATCATGATAATTCGTAAACCTAATATTTTTTAATATTTATTTTCATCGATCACTTAAGGATACATTCATATTGATGTTCCAAAACTGTCTAAAAAAATCGTAAATAAATCTGCCAAAATGTGACTTGATCTACCTAAGTATCCAATCAAAAACGACTGCTTGATTCCTGGAACGGTATCCAATGAAATTTAATGATGGACTTCAAAGCATTATGATATGATAAATATAATATTAATATCCAAAACGTTTTCAATTTAAAATCGTTATTCGTTATGTAAATATGAAATTCCATGTACTTAATGTTTGTAATAAAGTTGAAATTCCAAAAATTAACTACTCAAATGATCAAAAGTATGTCAGATTTTACGTATATTGTGAAATCATTGTACTCTACCGCCTTATTTATATAAATCTCAATCTGGACGCAAATACGAATCCCTAAACCAGATCCGATCGATGGATATAATTTGGGTTGGATACGAATTGATTGGTTTATTCGTTTCCAAGATTCTTTTTCTAAAATAAATTTACGACAAAAATAAATATTACTCCAATTTCAAATATTCTCAGTAGGTTTACTGGAGCTCAAAACGTAATATTATATTATTTAATAGTATATTCTGAGGAAAAATACATTTTCCAAAATCGAATTCAATCCACGACTTTTCTGAAATTTTACGACAACATTAAGTTTTCATGTGGCGGTAGATTGAAATTTATAACAACCCGGTCAGCTAAATTTAAAATGTCACAAAAGTACGTTTTCCAACCCATGAATCTCGATTTGGTCGCGGGGTCAGATCGCTAAATCAGACCCGATCGATAACTATAATTTAGGTCGGATACATATGAATTTCTTGTTGAGCTTAGACTTTTGGTTCTCTTTGGTTTCCCCGTATTGATTCAACGAGCTGGAGTCTAGACTCGGTTGCTGCGTAAATGGAGAGGTCTGACCTTGGATCTGTCTAATAATATCGCTCACGGCAAGACGAATTGAGGTGAAGATAATGAAGGTAAGTAAATCTGCCTACTAGTATATGTTCGAAAAATGGAAAAAAGTGACCTACTTTTAATGAATATTTTTCAGCAAATTTGTATGAAAATACAAACATAATTAGAATGCATTGGGATTTTGAAGAACCGAATACTGAACGAAACCGCGCAGATAATTTCCCACTGGAAAAAGACTGGATGAAAAAATCGGGGTTATTACACTAGTTGAAGACAGAGGCGTTAGTGAGAAATATAATTTAAATGGTCAAGTACAACGTAAATTATTAAAAAATAAATAGTTTCATTCTATAGATAATCACATGCGATAGGTTACGTCATATTTTAGTCAAGTTAGCTAAATAGGTATAGTGTAACATTTCACCGAATTATTATTAATGATACAAGGCTCACAGCATCTATATTTTAAAGCAATGATTTAGTCAAAAAACGAGAGAGTTTTGCCAATGCCTGCCATTCTTTTTAATTTGCGATCTCTAACAATTCCAGTGTCCTCGATACAGTACATTTCTACCAGAAGCTTAATAATAATCAGAATAGACTAGGTGTTAACGTTGCCAAAAACCTTTGGAATGGTTATAGTCTGTGACAGAGGATTCGGCCTCATGACCACTAAGGGTTCCCCAATTGGCTCATATCACAAGTAAAATCTAATGTCCACAGGACCACACGGTTTACAAATTATTTTTAATTCTGTAACTGAAATAGAATCCGACAGATTAACTCCGCAATGCTGCCAAGCTCGGCTGTTGCCTGACCGGGGATATGACATGACAGTCGGATGGCGCATGTTTTTTTCTTTGTAACGAATGACTCATGAGTTGTTTATTCGGTTACCGAAATATATTTCTCATATTTAGTTAGTGTTTTACGACAGTTGTCTTAAATATATACTTTACATTATTCAACGAGCAATTCTTGTATGTAATCGCTATCTCGGAACCTGCTCTATCGATTTTGATGACATTTGGAATTTAGGGGGATTTCGTGTCAAGGAATTGATTTACTAAGATTTCACCTTCAAAAACTGTTAACTATATACATTTTTCAAAAATATATGGTGCCATCTGTAAAATGATTTTAAAGCATCGAGCAAAGAATTAAATAAATTCATTTAGTTTGTATAGGTTGACACTAGGTAGCGCTGTTACCCATTTCACTGGTTTCACATCAACAGACTGAGTGACCAGATACATATAAGAATTACCATTACCGTAATGTATAAACAGAACATTGAAATAGAACTTACGGATATCAGACAGACACCTGAGTAAATAAAACATACACTTAAGTTATTTTTTAAAGTCGTTCTTATGTAATTTCTGACTAACCACTACTACGGCCTTAAAGATCGTATCTTCTATAAAAAGTAATGTTCTTTCAGTTTCAAAATTAATATCACTATTATTATAAACCTGCGCCGGAGCAGCGCCACGCAGTTAAACGAATTAAGTTATTTACTAAATAAGAAATGAGAACCGAGTCTGCGGCGGCCCCTCCCACGCAGATAATATCTACATTTGAAGTAATTTATACCCGACCGAGATCACAACATTAATAAAGAGGGAACGTCGGATTGTGTTTGTGTGAACTGATAGATCTCAAACACCACTGAACCAATTCAGGTATTTATTTCCTGAGTACTTAATGCATCCGTTTATATGGTACCACGATTATGATTCACAATTCTCTGTAAGCATAATTTTAGATTTAATGTGTCTTATGGAACCTTAAACTCCACCGGTCCGAGTTGCGCAAATAAGGGGAGGCCTATATCCAACAGTGGATCTTTAAAGGCCGACAGATAGATAGATGGAAGCTTACTCCAATTTTATCCTTAGTGATTAGTAATCAAGACATCTGTAAATAAAACTATCACGTTTGTTATTTTGTATTTTACATCTCGTATGGTGTTCGGTGTCATTTTTTTCAAGGTCTACTTTATTAACATCTACCTGTATGGTTCCATTCACTTCGTCTCTGCATGGAACTTTCATAGATCATTTATTAACTGTCTTGTTGTGTATTGCAATTGAATCTGATCAAATTGAACATTTTTTCTAGTTGTTTAAATGTTTGGAACTTTTGGCTTGTCTGTAATTTTTACCATGACGAATCTGTAAACCAATTATATCGCTTACCTAGTTACTGAATTTAATTGTATTTCTTTGTCTGAACACTACACAGAAGGTTTTATAAAAATCTCTTATAAGCTCGCTTCTACCAAATTAATACTTTTAATATTTCACATTTCGAAGTTATTTTTATATAAAAAAATCTTTCATTTTGTTAAATCTAGGCACGTAATAAATCTAGCTTATCTTGATTAAGTCACAAGTCTGAAACGTGTTTAGTTAAACTTTGATAAAATATGCCCGAATATTTGTTTCAGCAACATTCATCTTATAAATCTTGCTACAGATAAACAATAAAATAAACTTTTGTTTAAAAAATGTCATAAAATGGATCATCGTAATTATATCCGCCGCTACATCTATGCCAATAAAAAAAGATCCGAACTCGTGTCCAACGCACAGTTTTGCCAAAAATCAGAATGAGCAAGATGTACGCGCGATAAATATCAGTTAGTGTCCCGGGCAGAAATTACGAGGCGCCCATATTTCAGCAGTCTGCGTAAACAACTGTTGGCGGTGTTGGCGGCGGTTCCGACCGGCGGCTCCGTGTCCCACTAATGTTTCTAATGCCAAAGTTTCTCTGAATGTATATCATAACTTTAATTCTCAACGGCAACAAAAGCATAACGCAATGCCCATTAGGGCTGTGGGGCAGAGTACGCGAGCGTCATTTCCTCGCCGACCTCCAGTGCCCTTAGGGCTTCTTCACAATGGATGTGGGTCGCGTTGGACGTCGATTTTTTTTTCTGACAATCAAACGCAATTTTAATGGGAAGAAAATAAAGCTTCGGTATGGCTTAAGATCGATGCGCTTCGAACTTATTCCGCGCACGTTCTCCATCGCATATCACATTGAGACCGCTCATCCATTGTGAATAGGAGGAGCGGATTGTGAATGGTGTTCGCACGACTCCCTATGACATTCGAGAAATCGGAACAGTTTGATTTTACTGTACAATGCGCTTCGCATCTATTCCGCGCCTGTGCAATGCAATACCTATACTTAGTACCATAAAATCCGCTCTGTGAATGTTCAAACTTAGTGAGACGACGTGGGTAGGAGAACTACAAATAGCTGCGAATAAACCATGAACGCTATTGTAGTTGAAGATATGGTCAAATATAGTACGCACTTATGATGTCTCCCATCAGTGCTTACTGTGTCAACGGAGATTATACGCGGAGTCCGCTGTGAGACCAACGACCGGCGTCAGAAGGATGAAAAGCAAAAAGTTTGGTACCAATTTTCTTTATTAACCAGAAAGGCTTATTTTGATATAAAGCAGTGGCTTTTAAGATAAACCATTACCAAATATATTGCAACATAGATACACCTTACGAATTCTATGTTCTCCGCTTGTCCTGCATCCGCTCCCGCTCCCGCCGTCTCACGCCATGAGCGATGTTACGAGCGGGCGGATGCATAATGATTATATCGTTTTCACACGTTTTTAACCCTATCGAATAGCAAAAGCCATTCCTTTAATTCTCGTATAATGTAATGAAAATACGAAACTAAAATGATTAGTTTCCACAGGGAAGGCGAAACTACTTGCGCTGCAATTAACTGCATTGCAGTATAATTTATTGCACCGATTATTAGTGCTACGGTAAAATTGGTGTATGAACAGGATACCATTATAATTTATTCACAATTGAGATGCACTTTGACAGGCAAATAATATTTTATTTGGAATTATTTATATGAATTTTAAATGTAATTTTTGATCGTATTGCAGCAACCTAGAATACTGAACCTGATTTGACAGAATCTGTAAATGTTATAAAATAATTATGATAATATATGTGCGGGAAGCTGCACTTTTAAAATTATTTTATTAAAATGTTTACTCATTGCGCGGTTATTATAAAGACCGAGCATAAAATGTACACTGGAATAATTTAAAAAGTAGGTTTAGTGGTGAGGCAGATTTTATTTTATTATACTTTATACACGATATACCTGCGTCACAGACAAACACGAATGCGACTGGCGGATGTATAGGGTCCTATGCCTGCCTGCAGACATCCGCGTGTTCGACATAAGTTCACCGATTCCGTGGAAACATCTTTGAGAACTTGACATTAGAAATGTAAATCAGCTTATGCGATGTGGTAGACGCTGTCTTGGGTTATTTATTATTGAAATATATGGTGTAATATAAGATATACATTGTGTTTCTTAATAGCTGATAAACGAATGGACGAGCTAGATTCGTACGTCGTCTACGCGATGCGGTATTACGGTGTATACGGTCGAAGTTGGCTCGCAGTAACAACAGGAAGTGCATGAAAACACAAAACTGTTCACACGATGTCTGTACGTTCAACGTGCGTCGTGGGTTGAACGTCGATCGCAAACATCAAAATATCGTCAGTCGCCGGGTGAACGTACCTCTAAATGCATCACCAACCAATTGTCAACCGACAAAGAACAGAAAAGAACGAAAGTATGTTAAGTAACATTTGTTTTATTTATTGTACTCCTTTTTGATTTAACACCACAGAGTAAAATTGATTTAGATTACGCAATTTTCACTTAATTAAATTTACTGTATTTCGTCGTAAAGGTGGTATTTCAACACCTACGCAACATTGGTCGATTTTATGTCAGAAGATTATGGCAGTTATATTCCGAAAAAGATGGTCTGTGCAGAAGTGGTCGTCTAAAGCGCCCACTGTAGTCTCTCCCAAGGCTGCAGTCAGGGCACTAATAGCTGATCAAACATAGCGGGCGATGCCCTTATCTAAGTGACTTGTCAACACGGCTACGTTTCGCCTTGTGTGTACAGCTAAATTCTCTGGATTTTTCCATTGTTTAACGATACAAGGATAATTTTATGTGCGCAACTAAGTTTAAACTTAGTTCTAACTTGTAGTAGCTGGTCACGCAGTTACCGCCGAGGTCGCTTCTGATTTCATTCGCATGGCTGTAATAAACTCATTCTGGCGTTACGTATCTACTGCAGGGTTGCCAACTGTAACTTTAAGTACCCTGCAGTCAATGAGTTTCCAGTCGTTAAAATTTTCAGACAAAGACAAGCGCTAATAAAAGGGCTACTTTGTAAGTGTAATATAGTTAGACTTGAATTTTTATTTATCAAAACCGGCCAAGTGCGTGTCAGTACAAACGCAAGATAGGGTTGCGTAATTTGTAAGTAGATCGAATGTTATTCGGTAATTAGTTAACTAAGCTCGATAGCTATCATTTGAAATTGCAATGGTTTTTAAAGTCCTATTCAACGATTCATAGGTCAAGGATAGGACAAGACAGGACATACAACGATGTACAGGTAACCAATGATACACACACAAGAGAAATACAAATTCATCCAACAGAGACTTTTCTCATACCATAAAAAAATGTTTTTAAAATTTTATCCTTACACTTCGTATACTGGATACGTACCTATTTCTGCTTTGAGCTAAGTCGCGGACGATTAACGAAATCATAAGGGTTCTGTTTTGACTACGGAACCCTAAAAACCTACAAACTTATGATGTTAAAGTTTTAAGTACTTTATCTATACAGAACCCTGAAACCCATACCGAATCGCAGGTTTCAACCAGGATGGATATAAACGGGCCGCGCTAATGCGGCTGGGATTTGAACACGCGTACGATTATCCAGTTATTTATTAGGCAATTAACAGTTAAATTGGTTTATGAGACTGGTTATTCGGATTTCATGAATTCTTCAGATTAGGTGAGATTTAATAATATTTCTATATATTCCGTACATTAAGTAATATTTTTTTAGATTTATAATAAAGCATACAAATGTTTTATTTGTATGCTTTATTATAAACCGTCTGTTTTGCGGTTTTTTGGGTGTTGAACAAAACTTCAAACCTATATCTTTTTTAACTAATGTTCATTCAACTGTTACTACAGACTGAGATTGAACATTGAACTTATCACTTAACTACCACTGTTTTGAACCGATACGCACAACTGTCAAAAAACAATCGTATTAGTGGTACCTACTTAGTTTACAAGATTCAGTTGTCTATCTCAAGGCCGTGCGCGAGGGGCGAGGTAAGTAATGCGAACACGCGATTGGTTAATCAGTCCGAGCTCAAATTCCGGTCCCCGGACGATAATGGACGCCTAATAGTCTTCCATATTATTCTTATAAGTATTAATGCCTTATACTATGTTACTAAAACAACTATAAGTAGAATATATAACTGAAGTTTACTTGTAGGTACTATTGAATTACTTTACGTATAGTTTGCCGCAGCACATAATAATTACGTAAATATTAATACAAGCAACGTGCTGCCAACCCTGTGATTTAACGGTGTGCTAGCACAAAATGATTGCGACAATTTTAACAAAGCCACGTTTTGGCAACCCTGTAATTTAGCGTTGTGCCAGCAAGGAATAATTGCCTCAGTTTTAACAAAAGCTACTTTTTAGCAGCTCTGTCCCTCCGGCCAAAGTGCTTCCTTAGTGACAGTCAATGTTGCGTGCCAGGTTCTTACTTGACAGAAAGTTGTATATCAGAATTCAAAAGCTACGAGGATAAAAGATAACCGCATGAATTCTGTTCCAAATTCAAAATTATACAATTATATAAGTATGATCGATACAATATTTTTTTTAATGCATTATTATTTGGATAACGTTCTTTGTCATAAAGAACAGCATAACGTATATTGTATCATTGAAAACATTATTTTAATTTGACACAAAGAATACCATATCACTCTTAATTCGCTAATACTTCCGTTTCCTTATCGGAGGGAATCTACAAAGACTCGATAACAAGTGTCGGTGGAGTGCACCAGTACCGTAACGTTGTGCGATCGTCGGTCGACATACCTGTGCATCGGCGGAGTGAGTTGCGTGTACTGGGCCATTGGCTCGCCGGCATGGCTAGCGCAGCATGCCGCGGCGCCGCTAGCTGGCCATGCTCACACACACACACTACACATACACTGCGCCACACACCACCACCGCACCAACTGCCACCTGGAACAAAGTACCATTGTGTAATATATACATACATATATATTTATAAGTGAAGAGAAATTTTGTTGGTTCCCTTTTTTAGGGTGTCCTTGACAAAAGGGAACCCTAACAGTTTCGTCATGTAGAAAGCTGTAATTTGTCAGGGATACATACATATTAAATATGGACCATGGTATCAAAAATACATTTAAAAAATGGATTCAGGGTACCTCCCTTCTAATCCCTAATCTCTAAATGGAGATGACTTTTGTGCGTCAACCTCTGAGTGTGGAGTTTCGTCAGAAGGCTTTTAAAAAATATAATGGGTCTGCGAAAATCGTTTTCCGGTTCCGGAATCCGTTTGCGAAATATGAAGCTTTAAGGTACTCATTTTGGGTAGAGTCAAGTGTCCCACACTTTCTTTGTTAGGAAATTAGTTTTTGTAGGACACGTGAAAAGTCATGGAATTAGTTGCTGTATTACATTCAATGAATTTTAGAAAACCTATCACTGCTACTTAGAGTTTGAGTTATCGAGTAATAAATACTCAATCAATAACAATTGTGAAATACGGAACCTCACAATACTCGCGATCCGACACGCATTTGACATTTTTATTATATAGATGTACTCCAAATGAAGAGACGAGTAGAAATGTGTTAGAAATTAGGTCACGTCATAAGTTTTGAAGCGGCCACTTATTGTCGATCGCGGAGCTGATGCAGTGTTGCTGAAACACTCGTATATAATTACAACTGACAACCGATTAAATTCACATCACGTAACATATACCTACTTGCTCACGTGTAGAGTTAAAAATAGAAAAATAATCTGATTAGTCAGACGACGGTTTAATGAGCATTGTGGGGAATATAGGCCTTGCTATCTATACATATGGAGGTCAAAGGGATTGAAGTTATTTTATCAAACGGAAAGTAACTAACTAACTACCTTTAATTATTAGACTTAGTAATAAATTAGTCATGGAAATTCTTAAGAGGTGTTACTTGGTTACATTTTGAGCACAGGCCACCAATCGAGTCATCGTGTTCTGGATAGGGAGTGCGACCGAGTTCTATCTTTCTATTTTCCCTTTATTTTTATGACCACGTCTGGATGATGCTCTTGATGTTAGTGGTGTTCATGGGTGATGGTGAGCACTTACTGTCAGGTAGTTTTTATGTGAACAGCCGACAAATGTAAGGTTGTCACTTGTCGACTATTTATATTAAAATGTTTCTAATTGATAGAATTAAAACAACTGGCCTTAAATGCAGTAAAACTAATAATACATTTCCCGGAATGAAATTAGAATATACATACATACAATATAAAATTAGACTTTTTTTTCTGTGCGTATTTTTTTTATTTCTTACATGGGACATTTAAAAATGTGCTAGAGCTCGAAATCATGAAAAACTGTGCATGGATTACGTCGTAAATTTGTAAATTTATTACTTATATATTCTGGGTCATACTTCAAAAAACTTTAAATCCCGGGAACAATTAAGTCTCCCTTGGGAAAAATTATGAAAGTTGTATAAATTGTTTTGAAACATGAATCGATTGGCTTCAAATTTGAAATTAACGTGCTTTGCCAGTCTTGTTAAATTCTTCCCAATTTTTCTAATCTCTCTAAATAATATC
>DWPA01000549.1:0-23876 GCA_018251375.1 Calpodes ethlius
ACCACCATCAACACGTGTTTCGCTCCGAACCGGAGCATCATCAGGGTAAGTTGACTCTACGATGGTTAGTCGCTAAGTTAAACGAACTAAAGTTGTTACTAAGTAGACTAATAATAACTTAATAAGAAATAATATGTATTGAGTTATGCTTTATTGTAATGATAATAATAAAATAAGTCAAACTTATCCTATATATATATATATATACAAATAATAGCTTTTAGTTGATCTATGTCTGTACGTGGAAGATATTTTTGAGATTGTAATTCGTATTTTTTTTTTATTTGAGATTACGAGTAACAAGCTAAAACGTTTTGCTCTTTGTAATGTATATTGTTGTAAATTATTATAATTTAATATTAAATTTTAAAGTAGACTTATTAATACGACTATACAATATACTGGTTCTTAGGTTATATATTTATGTTGCCCGCGGCTTCAGCCCCGAGTTAAAATAGAATATTAATAAAAAGCTGTGAATTAATTTCTTTCTATCATTGGTTGCTAGGCAACGCGTTATTGTTAAACACTTTCTTTAATATATATATCATAAGGACACTCCGTTATGCCATGAAAAAAGACAAACAAATTTGTATGAACTTCAACGGAGTTACGGAGTGGATAAAAAAGGAATCAATTTTATCTATGATTTTTTTTTTATTTGTTCCTCGCTAGTGAAAAGCTATTGTGATGCCGTTTGACCCTTTCAATATCTCTCAATAAGTCATAATCCAGACTAATATCGGATCATAATAATATCGGATTAATTTAGTAAGAAGAATAATACATATCAACTCACATTACTATACTCTTTCATTTTAATAGTTGCTAGGCACCGGACCAGAGGTTATATATAGGTAGCATTGAAAATGGCCTTAAATTTGCACACATTTAATCACAGCTAAATAATTATTCACAAAACATTAGAAGACGCATAATTCGTAATGTAATGCATTAATTCTTATCGATAATATATATAATGCAATCAGTCATAAGAAATACCTTTTGTGTAACGTACAAGCTGTTTTTGGTATACAAACACCAACAGAGAAAGTACAATATAACCAAAGCATGAACTAAGTACTTTTCATTCCTATCATTTGAAGCATAACAGTTTAAACAGTGAAAAACTGTCGCTCGTCAGTCATTGGCGTCGAAAGTTACTTGAAAACCGGCCAATTTACACCTTATTACCATAAAAATAAGGCGAAATCCATTGAGACGTTTATCTACACGCAGTGACATCAAACTCTCACTCTTTCACCAATTAATTGGAGTCAACGAATCGCACACGCGAAGTAAAAACTGGAAGAAAGTAATATTACGACAGAGCAATGCTCGTGCAAAAAGCCCATCATTGTTATGTATAGTCGTTTCGCTCTCACTTATGTCGGATTGTATTGCTATCTCTGTCAAAAGAAAGTACGCGCACGCATCCAGTTGAACGGTTTTACGTCATATATAGTACATGGCAATATTGAAGATAAATTAAGTATTTTGTCTCATTATTTCCCAAATTTCAATAGAGATGTACCATAATGAATAAATTAGTTTTTTCATTTGGATGAATATTTTTGGTTGGCAGTGTCTGTCTTCAGGATTGTTAATATATTCACCGATAAGAACTTAATACATATGTTCTTGGGGATGTATATTTTTATAATTAGGTATTTTAAGAAAAACTTTCAGACAACAAAAGTCAAATTATACAAAGTATTGTTATCAATTACAAGTTTGGAAAGTTAATTATCTATATTATTCAACTGTCTTCAAATGCGTGATTCTAATTTGTATGTGAAAAATACTTCACATTGTTTTAAATTATCGAAAGTAAATAAAAGTAAGCATCTGATTTTTTTTCCTATACTTTTATAGATAGTGAGAGTGAAAGATGACGTCTGTCGTGAATCAAAGATAGAGCGAGATAGAAATAACAACAAGTTAACGTGCGAATGAGACGTCTGAGCAACGTGGATAAGATGAGTGTGGGAATGCGTGCAGGTATACGATGCAATTTGCCACTTTCGAACCAATAGTGCAATGTTATTCGTTTTTTTTTCTCTTAAATACTTATGTTTACTTAGTACTCTCATGGGCAATCCAATATTCTATCCATTCACCATACTAAGTTCAGTTGCTTAGCAACTGTAAAAAGGTGTTTATGTTTTACCTATTAACTCTTCCATAGATTAAGGACAAATATATTATTGAAAATTATGAATGTACAATAAAATAAAGATAAAAGGATTGAATGTTGGTACTCGCATGAAAACCAGATTAAAGTTTGGCAATACTTCTTATTTTTATAATTATGTAGGTATTAGAAATTAATTAAAAAATACTATGGTTTTTACCTAAGCTCTAAGGTGTATAAAGTCAATTTACACTTAGCTTTATGCATAATTACGAGTATTCGAGGCCAACAATAATATCAGTATGCGAACATAATTCAGTTTTTTACTTGAGGTATATTAAAACATAAACAGATATTATATTCATACACGGCATGATATTTGGATTGGAGATAGTTGGGAGGACGAGTACTATAGCTTCATTTAACGCGAAAAAACATTTTATTCTTGTGAAAAGATGCATTACGATGTACAATTCAGCAAAAGGAAAGAAAATGTTAAACTTGTTATTGTTGCCTAGCAACCAGTGTTGGAGAGAAATTGACAACCTTTTTATTGCTGTTCTTTTCTCCCACGCGTGCGAAGTCGTGGGCAACATCTAGTTTATTATAAGGGATAGAAATTCTCGACAATCTAAGCACGCAGGTATAAAAATCTTTACAACAGCATAAAAATCGCATAACACCAAAATCGTTCAATTTACAACAATAAAGTTTAATAAAGCGCTACTTGCAACAGCGGGATTGGAAACACAACAGAAGAAAGTAAAAGTATTCGAAACTATTGTGTACGGTCAGAAAAAAAGCCTCGGGGAAAAGGTGCAGTGGGGCAAAAAATATTGCGTACTAAAGTTACAATAGGTTATGCAACACGTGTGGAGGTTTGTATGAGGTGTTATGAACTATTTTTGATGTCTTATGTCGGGAATTAAATTTTTATTATTATTTATATTCATAATGAAAAATGGTATGAATTTTTAATGTTATGATATTCTCTTAATTTTCCTCAATTTGGGACATTGAATGCTATGGCCAAACTTATTTAATTATATTTATCTTTTTTTTTTTTTTTAATTCAGGTACAAAATAACTTACATTTCATCCACACGAGAATTTCCTCTTCGAATCTAAAGTACGGAGATTTTTACGTTTTGTTCACTTTTTTAAAGACAATCCTTCATTGGACTCTTGTCTTTCCGTGAAGCCTGCCTGGTTAATTATCAACTTCCTTGAATTAACTGTGAAATTACCTATCATGTACTGGACTAGTGGTTTGAGCCACTACTTTTTAAAAGGTTTAATTTAACTTATGTTTCTTTGGGTTAAATTGTCAGCTGAATTATAAGTACTTCCTCTTATCTTATGTATCTTCACGACACGACGTACGATACTACAGTTAGGGTTGGCACTAAAAAAGAAAACTCCTTAATGGTGACCAGCACAGTTGTAATTTTTTTACAGGATTAAAGCATGTTTTTAGTTTTCTACATTAATCATTTACCTTGAGATGACGATGCCCACTTGTTTGTTATTTCGTTGCTTATTTATAAAACAAATTCACCTTTTATTGAGCTGTACGATGCCGAGCTGAAGCTATAACTTGATTGAGAAATTAAAGCATTTTTTTTTTATAATTGACGACCCACTAGGTGCAATGGTTACAATGCAAGAGTGCCAAAGCGTCCAGCTTTAAATTCTCAAGGTAGCAGAGATTTAAATGATTTTTATTTTCAGTCTGTTTATAGTGTTCTTGTCTTTAAGTTTTGTTTATGGTACCCACGACACTGGGAATTCTAGTATGGGGCAAGTGTATAGCGTAACTTCTTTTATTTATTTCAATGTTTGTTTATTTATTTGTTAATTATTTATTAAGCTACTAAATTATATTGTTACAGGCATATAACACCATTATAGGATCGATTCACGACCATAATAGGAGATTGTCATCGAAGATTCATCAGAACCTATTCCAGATCTTAACATAGACGACGAGAATAGCTGTCGATAATTACGCCACAATATTTGACCAGTAAGTAAACTTAAATAAAACATCTAATAAACATCAAACATAATAAACATTTCATTAATTATCAAAGTTGAAGTATTACGGATGAGATGATGCAATCCAAACAGCTACAAGCGTGTAGACGGGACGATGTATTGTCTCAGCTAAAGTGCATCTGAAGATCACCGCGCCGGGACTTTGCATAATTATACGCTTGCTTATAACCAATTATTGTATCGGTCTTCTCCTAGTGAATTACGTTATTTTGTAATGAGTCATTGATATTAATGATTACGAGGTTATCATCATTATTGCATATCAGGATTGCATTTTCGAATTCTTCGGTTACATCGCATGCAAATCCGTTAATAACTTGGAAGAGCTGATAGTGACTGGATGGTTGGTGACAAAAGACCCCGAGGCAGGTCCTGAGGATGCGCTGCTCAGATCAGGTCGCACCACATTTGAAATAAAAGTCGCCGATGCTCTACTTGTTGTACAAGATCAAGGAAGTTAAGAGATCTATTATGAAGAAAAAGATTTTCTCTACCACCAAGTGATGAGATCACAACCCCCAGTATTGGGGAATTGGTTCAAGGAGAAGAGTAAATAAGCAGGGTGCATGCAGTTTTCAATTCTATACCAACCATTTGTTTGGCCTTCGTATTCATAAATAATACTATGAAGTCTCATAGTGAGATAGAAAAGAAGGATCGATTGATTGTGTTACCATCTACTTCACTCTAATATCTTGAATAATGCCAAAGACAAAGATAGGAATACGACCAATCGATCCTTTCTTTCTATTTCACTGTTTAACCTCATAGTAAGGTTTGTGAATATGGAGGTTACACTATTTTTAATTGAATGAGAGGTAACGTTAGTCTAAGTATGTAGAATGTATACACCTAACTTAGAATTTAATAAAACATTGAAATTATTTCTGTTTAAACAATAAAATGTTATGAAATATTCATAAATAAACATGAATATCATTTTCTAATAAGCATTTTACAAACGCAGTGTAAAATTATTATTAGAAAATGGCAAAAAACTTTAATGTTTAACTAATTTTCCTGTTAAAATCTAACCAATTAGCCACATGTCTTGTTGGAATGCAAGTTATTAAGCGTGAGGTTCAAACTTAATACAATATATTCGTTTTATTGAGCGTACATTCGGCTGAATTATACACGCTTGCAGTAAGGACGTAAGTAAATTGATGTCAAGTTATTTGTTTGAGAGGCCCTCGCACGCCGTTAGCACCTCGGCTGTAATGCGCACTACACACTTCAAAATCTGCAATGGCTATTGCGGTTTTCGCTATCGACAATTGAATATTACTGCGACGAAGTAAATGTTTAAGGATATTTTCAAGCTTACTCTCTTCGATAAAATTTTGCGTGTTTGAATTGTTGTATTGATTTTTTTTTACAACGTAAATATATAAAAATTGAGTTTTATTACACATTAACGGATCTGCAAACAGACTTACCCTCTCAGGAATTTTGGTAGTCCCCCATTGTTAAATAAATAATAAATCTGTCAATCTATACTTGGTCAGCGTACCTATACCAAATCCTCTCTTATTATCGAGCCTAGCAAAAGAACAAATGGTTGATAATGATAATGAAGAATAAGAACGTGATGATAAATCACAGATCTTATCATCAGACCATGGATATCATTCAAGATCGGAATACTTTTCAGGAGAAATCAAACAAGCCAAAATCGATCGGATCACGTCATTTTGTTTCAGACATCCTATGACCACTCTGCGTCTCCGTCATCAGGCCATCTCTATGATACCATTAAGCTGCATTGTCCTCCGACATAGATACATGCATACATATAGAAATTATCATCTCAGTCGGACTCTAATTAGACTGAATTGAGTCGAATTCAACTTACAAGAATCATTACAAAACCGACAACGGATACATAATAAATGCTTGTAATTAAAAAGTATCCGCCTATCACTTCACTACAAACAATTCAAAAGATCTCCCTATTCCATACATTGAACAAGAAATCTTTCACACACAAACATGTAAAACACTCACACACGTGAAAGCCCGTACCAAATTCCCGCGTGCAATAACGCGAATGTTAATGTATGTGTAACTCATGCATGTGTGTGTGTGATCGTTTTTGTGTGCACGCACGTGTCAGGACAACAGGCCCTTTGTATGGGATATGGGTCAGCGTGCCTCCTCCTCGTAAATATTGATAGACGAGAAGGTAAGATGTTTGAATGTAAAATACTCGTTATAACTATTCCGTGGTACTGGTGATTTGAGAATTTATCAGCGCGGTATTATTATTTTGTAGTTCGAATTTCAGTGCTGTATTCGTACGTGATTGAGGGTATTTGGAAAACTTGGAATAATGAATGTTTTTATTAAAAAATATGTATGTGTGTGGTAATATCGTGTAAGTTCTAACAGTATTACAGAATACTCGCACTTGGCAATTGTATGTGCATTGTATGTATTATGAAGTATGAGATATGAGCCCAGCAGTGGGACGGTAACAGAATAATCTTCTTATCCACGCTATTTTACCTTCTTGGTTAAAAAGTAAGATAATCTTAAGAGTAAGATCAGTCATTTCAAAATTCTTCTTTTTGTTTATTTAGGTTTTCAAATTCTTATTTAGCCTGAGAGACCTTACACCCGACACATCCTCTGTGGATGCCAGGCGACCGAACAACCTAGGTATCTGAATCGACACCTACGTAACCTCTTCATCATCCCAAATATTTCCACATCAGAGGTCATACAATAACGAAGCTCTATTGCACTGGGAAAGAAGGACAAATTAATAAACAAATACCCTTTCGCATTTATAATATTAGTATAGATGGTAATATTTTATTAAAGTATGTCCATCACAAGATTATTTAAATATTATAAGAACAAACATAAATTTGTGAAGGATTTTTTCAAATAATAAGCTAACAACTTATACGTAATTTGAGTAAGAAAAGCAGTGATAGCCTAGTGGTTCAAACGTTGACCTTCCAAAAGGACATGAGTTCGAATCATGCAGGCACCTCGAATTTTCAAAAAAGTTATGGTGTCAAAAGTTAATTATCATTTGGTTCAGTGAAGGAAAACATTGTGAAGAAACCTGTACACCCGAGAGTTCTCCATTACGTTGTCAAAGGTGTGTGAAGTCTAACAATTCACATTTAACTAGCGTGGGGGACTATGGCTTATAGCAATCACACTGTGTGAGGAGACCCGAGCCCAGTAGAGGGACGATTATTGGTTGTGATGATGAATTTGAGTAAGTAGGGAAAACGGTAAAGCCAAAAGGTAGCCAATTAAATCATATGTATATTCATCTGTTCCCACAGAAATTCTAATTTAAATATTTTAAATTAATACATGACTATATTATGTGAGGTTAAATTAAATTCAACATGACATTTTTTTAAGGACATCATTATAAAATAAAAAATAAATACTGTGCAATATTAGGTGTTAAATTAAGAGCTTAATTACCACACTTAAAATAACTTTTAATTACTTCACGAATAAGATATTTACTTCATCGGATTTTTTTCTAATACTATTTATAGATATCGCAAAAAACAAAAAAAGGTGAAACCCAATGATTATTGTTTTATGGAGGTGAACGCCAAAACAATTAGACCTTAGCTCAACGTGTCTGACCTTACCCGACCTATCTCTAATGAAGTTAGGTTGTTGACCGAACAAACGTACTGACTTTCAAACGTTCTCTTGCAATGCGAGAAATATTTCTCGACTACCTTTTTTGGTTGTCCGAAATAAAAGTTATTTCGACTCGAATTCAAAACCACTTAATTTCGTGTTTATTTTGTTGACGGAATGAATTACTGCTTACCTGATATTTTTTTTGGTTTTATTTACACCTCATTATCCTTAACGAGATATATGTTTACTAGTAACTTTGGTCATTTCATACCTAGTAGGTAACTACGACATATTTTATTTGTAAAACGTTTATAACAAAACTATATCTTGACATTTTCCAATTGCATCGATTGGTATTTGGTAAAGCCGTTTCCGAGATAATCGGGAACTACCGGACATGCAAACAGACAACAATGTTGGAAAACATTATTAATCTATTGCGTTTATTACAAATACTTATATTATAATATTTATATTTTTCACAAACATATTCTATAAATATCGATTAGTTTTATTGTGCGCATAGATTCGCCTTTATGACCTTGTAGACAAATTGGTGATCTTTTCTGTTATGCGTAGGGGATCTGATGGGATTAATTTATTCTTTTAATTGACTTATTTTCGCAGTCTTTTATAATTATGTTATGTTATTATTTAATGTGTCCATGCCTCAATACCATCACATACTTATAATTCCAAATGGTTAGTGTCTTAATATCACGCTGGGTTAAAGAGAAGTATGCACAATATGTTCCTGTGTGGTAGTATTGAGTACTCACGATTGCCAATACCCACACCAGTATCAGAAAGTGTTTTTTATGACAATAGGAAGCTAATTTGATCTAACCAGTTATTAAAGAGTGGACGTTTATTTTATTAAGAAGGTAGCCTTTAAAGGCTTTGTTGAAATAATTATAATTTACGTACGATTATAACAGTTCTAAGCGTTTTTCTTCTAAGGCGCCAACACAGAAGTGTGTATGTCTTAACGTTTAGTTATTTAAAATGAAAATAAATTAAAAAAACTAAAACACATCACATCCTGGATGTTATCTTAATCCAGAATAGGTACTTCTCAAAACAAAACTCACCAGCCCAAGTTTAATAGGTTCGTGTCATTGTGTCATTTATTCATCACAAGCTGGGCTCGTGAGCCTCCTCTTACATTGTGAGGAATATAGGCAACAGTCCTCCACACTGGCCAAGTAGGGAATCCGATATTTAAGGTTATATTATTTTGGTGAATATTTACTAATTTCTAAAAAATATTTATTTTGTAATGTTTCTTTGTTAGTATATTTGTTTGGGTAAAAATCTTGCAAGCTGAATTTAGAACTGCATCTACTTTTTTAAAACAATTGAAATCTGACAATCCTCTTTAGTTCCGATGTCAATGCATATTTATGACAAGTATGACTTAATACTACGAAGGTTAGCTCCAGATGATAAAATTTAAGTATCAAATTTACACTTTTTTCAATAATAATAACTATTAATTGATTTTATAATTTATATTTTGCGTCATAGATAAGTTTAATATAAAATTATGGAAAATAGATACCACATTAACCGAACAACGGGAAGTAGGTCAAATTTAACTTTCAAGATTTGAAACCAACACCGAGACAGGTGAAACCAAATTACTCATATTGAAATACCTAACTTTTTTAATACGATTAAGAATGCCATTATTTCATACCGTTTCGAAAAGGCGTTTCATTTGTCGCTTTTGCTTTATTATCTAAGCCTTGCTTCGTCGTCTATAGAGTCGAAATTAGCTTGCCAAGGCATCGTCCTGGCCCACTCCCTATATTACCTAACTCGGTTGGCAGGTAACACTCACCCATTTCACTTTCACTATGTAAAGACCTTTAACTGAACAAGTACAGGATATAGATTGAACTAGTAGACTAAGTTAGGTATAAACTTGATAACTTATTGGTTAGGTAACCAGGTCACGCGGCTGTTATTGCTAATTGTTGCTTATTATAATTATTTGAGCAGAATTAGGCGATGTTCATTTGTTTAATTGAACGTGCTTATAACAGTGCAATCAGTGTTTTAATTTGATGTTGATATTATAATAATTATGGTGTTTGTTACAAAATTTATGATTTTATCGTAATAACCTGTTGATAGTTTATAGTTATGTATCCATATATTTACTCCATTTAATATATATTGATTAGTTTTGTATATTACCAAATTGTGTTACTATACAAATTTACCAAGATCTAAATAAATTTTGAAGGTTTTCGAATAGTTTCAAAGCTAAATTTGTTAACAAGTAGTTTTTATTTTATTTTCCCAAAAGGTACGAATTAGATCTTTTTTCAGTATGTAACTTACTAATTTGCTGTAGTTTATGAACCCTTAAACCAGGATAGGTTTAAGGGTTTCTTTAATATTTTTTTCATTATATAAATGTAGAAGTTTACCTATCGTTGCCATGACAATATTTATTGCAGGTTCAGTTTTTTGCAGGTATTTGCAGGAAAAATGATCCGCTTATTTACTTCGATTACATTTTGTAACGATAACTGGCATCGCGTTGATCAAAATGAATAAAAATATAGCGTCAAAAGAGTTTTGGCGTTTATTGCGTCTACATTTTTATACCCGCTTGAATGTTCTAGATCAGGAAGCCAACTATTGTGTGAACATTCTAATCCGTTTTGCAGGATCCCGTAAATAACCGTATTCCTAAAGAACGGGACCACCGTGTAGACATTAGCTTCTTGGAGTGTCAGAAGGCCAGGCTTTTCTCATTCTATGACGTCATAGACCTTCTGTTTATTTACGTTCCGCAGTTTATGCTAATCTAATAGGTGCTTATTCTCTGCAGAACTTCATGATTGACGCCGCCCTCCCGTCAAGCGTCGCAGCGTACAATGGCTTTGTATACCAATATCATGTACATTACCCAGTGGCACTTGATCTTTTTGCCTAGGGCTGGCACATATAAGGCATTCCCTGAAACAATATTAGCAAGCAAGTATGTTATATTCTAATCGATATTCAATATTAGTCCTTACACAAATATTTACAGAATCGTTTCGGAAAATCTATGCCATTTTTGATTGTCGACAACCCTAATCGAATAGGTTCCGATAACACACAATTCACGTAGTGTTATTGTTTCGTGTTCTACTTGTAGAACAACACAAGCCACGAACGATTGTCTCGTAACACTGTGTGGGTATCGTATCTTATCTAAATGACAATCTGTTTGGAGTTCCAAACTGCATTTGAGTTGAGAATTCACAGCGCGTGCGCGTTAGGGATGACACATATCAACAGTATCAAATGAGAATATTATTTTAATCTTATTTCGTGCTTTTTACAAAGTTTCTTTCTTGTTATAAACTTGTTTAAATAAGATAATCTCAATTGAGTTTATTTGACGTTTCATCACAATTTATAACTGTCCCACTGCTGGGCTCAGGCATCCTCTCAGAATGTGAGCTGGACAGACCATAGTTCACCACAATAGCCAAGTACAAATTCACACAACGTTGAGAATAAAGAAAACTCACAGATATGCAGGTTTCAAGCAGAAAGCAAGTTACAATTTAATAATATTCACATATATTTTTTTTATTAGAGATGCATCCAGAACTTTAAATCAGGCCCTTGTGTTTGGAAGACCAACGCTTAAGTCCATTTTTATTCGCAATAAACCTAATTTATTAACTTCTGAAACAAAGACCAAGAATACAAACAAATGGACCAAACCTCTAGCAAACAGATTGAAGTATAGATGCAAAGGACGCAACACCACTCTGACTCCACACGGGGTCCTTATCATTACCGGTTGCAACATGCTTTAAGTCTACTGCGAGTGATATCATAATACTGATGAAATGTTCCCTGTACAGTTACATAGATCTCAACGATATTGGTACACAATAAATAAAATTGTCAGTTTGTTGTTTGTTGTTACTATGATAGTATTATGCTATTTGCAGATATATCAGCGCAGTGGGTGGCTGAAGTGGCAGTTAGCTGGCCGTTTGTGGTAGCAAATGGTGGTGGAAATCGATGCAATCTTGAAGTAAAAAGCGTGTTTAGGAAGCTTATTAATTTTGAAACTAATTTGATTTTTACGTAAGTATAAATTTATTCGTCTATAAACGAATTGAGTTTATGATATTTTATCTGCATACTTATTAATTTAAGGATGATGATTCTAGTTAAAGCTATTTTGTTGCAATCTTATACCGGATTGCATTTAATTAGTTATGGCATACGGTATGGAAAAGAAAGTTTGAATTAACTTTACTGCAAAAAATATACGCTTACAATGGCAAACTTCGCACAGATTTATATTGTTATGTGGTTCTCATCGGTCTGCGCAAATAGGAAGAGATAAAGCTTAGTTAAGAGCTTTTGAAGGGACTTTAATTGAAATAGATTGACCTTAGTATATGTATTTTTTTATGTTCTCAGTAAATCGTTTTTATTCTATATTTACAATGGTATAGATTATTAAATTCTTAAGAGTAAGTTGTTAGTTAGTCTAGTACTAAGATAATATTCGCAAAATGTGATGCGAATAATTTAACGATAAATAATTATAATTGTATTGGATGTTTATGTAGTACAAGCACAAACGATTCGCAGATAATATCGAAAATTTTCTGAACGGCTGTTGCATGTAAATAGGAGTGAATGTCACTGGCAATATTACTTTAAAAGAGGTTACATTCTACATAATTCCATTCAAGATACAAACAGATCGGATAAAATATTCAGGATTCTAGTCTTATTTAACGGATTTTTAAAGGGATAGTTCTTTAATACAATTTTCTTAATAAAAGTATTGTGTAGTACTTGTAAGTACTGTTCGACAAAACACTTTTTTTAAAGAATTTTACAAGGTTATCGGATTTTAATAAACGATAAACTATACCATCCGATAGTACGTTTGTTTCCTTACCAATTCACCGAATAAAGAACCATATATATTTTACCAAGGAATCGAACCCAGAACCCCCCATTACGTACAACATCACTTCTCGTTTTATAAGGCTCTGTATAATGAAAGTTAAAATATTACCAAAGTCCAGCTGCTAATGTACATTCTAAAACAGTTCATTAAGTCTATTATCTAAGTATAATAAAACAACCGCGCGTAATTACCTCAAAGGAAATAGGAAATTATTCGATTCGACATTGCCTTTCAAGAAAAGCGGGTCCGTATTCACTAGCTCAAAACAACAGGTGCAAAACTGACAATCAGGTTTGATGGTCTACGGCTCTGGCGGTGGAAAACATGCGTCTTTTCCACCTGGCTTAATACCACCTTGTAATGACTTCAGCTTGCTTCATAGATACCGGAAGGTTTACAGAATAACTTAGGGTTACGTGGTTGATAGTAAACCTGTCAGTACAGATAACGGTTCTAAGTAAATTTCCCTGTAAAGGTTTTATTAATGGTTCATTGGTTCACGCAGCGGGATTGATTTTTGTTAAGTATTATTTTCTTTATGACTTATTATGTCTTTATATTGCTCTTCTAGGAGCTTTGGCACGACTTTTTAACTTATACGTGCTTATTTTTATATTCTTATTTTTTATATATGTATGTCCGAATTAAAGTATAGTATTAGTATATATACTAAACGAATTATGTTATCTTTTGCATATGGTCTCTTACTCACTTTTTAATTATTTTTATATGTTTGTTTTATTATTTATGTAAAGCTGATTTGCTTCATAAATCCTCTCTAAACATCTAAGAATTTTAATCATCTTATTATCAAAACCAAACATAAAGACGATTATGTCAAAAATTAAAGTCAAAATCATTTATTTCGTAATAAGAACTAAAGGTTCTTAAGTGAGTTATGTAAGTGAAAATATACTACTAAAACACTAGACAATATTGTAAATATTTATTTTTAGTATAGTACGTTCTTAATTTAAAATCAGTAGAATCTTGTCGTTATTTTAATGCGTACTAGGTCACCATGATCCTAGATGATACTAGATCACCATCGGTAACATCGAATTTACTTCAATACTTATAGTTTAACTGCAATAAGAAACACTAAATCCGCAATTCTCTTTAACATTATCCGGTAAATCATTCCTTTAATAATACTCTAAGATTAAGCCACAAAATTCAGTGAATAACAATTACAAACCTCGAAGGATGTTATCTCAATCGAAGCCTTCTAAGCCTGCAACAGTCCTCTAATTAGACGCTAACTAGCTGAACACAGGTGTACAGGTGCAGGCATCTAACGTTAGACCCAAGAATAGGAGGCAGATGGTTCCAAAGGTCAAGTGTAGCTCAATTCATATTCATCGGGAGATAATCAGGCGGGCCAATAATAAATTTTAGCTGCAATACGCAAACCTTCGATTAGGAAACATTTGCATTAGCGTAACTTAATTGGCTAACTATTTGCAGGGGACTTGCTATTTTATGCAATTATAATGTTAAATTTTAATGGTTATCTGAAGTATTCATTGTGATTAATATATTTTTTTTGTTGCGATGACTTTTAAAATAGTTTTTTTCGAATAGACAGTTGTTGTTGGCCTTTTCAGCTCACACAATCGAGGCTGGATAGATCCAGCCGACATCATTCTTACAAAGAAGAACTAGGTAACCCTCTTTGAGAGTAGGGGAGATGATAATAGAAGGGGGGGGGGGGGATTTTGTGCTTAACTAGAATTTACTTTGTTCTTAAAAAAATTTTTTTTATGGAACTAACTTTTTGAATATCTGCTAGAGGTCGCTGTTTAACGACATGATCGTTTTTGGTGAAAATCACCCTGTATATTTGATAAATGTATATAACATAAGACATACACCCTCTTTTGGTTTACTAGACCTACGTAATAATTTGATAGTAATTTTATAGTGTTATTCTAAAATACTAACAATTTACTTTGGCAAATTAGTATTTATTAGCTTTGGAATTAAATTTCATGGGTGGCCGAATTCCTCGAATTCTCTAATTATTACTCTGTGTCTGACATTTAGTCTTATCTAAATGGTGCATGCCTATAAAGTGCAAGTGCAGTAATCAATTGAAATAAAAGTGTGTTAATTTATTTCAACACTACATTCTCGTATTCGCGTAGAGGTCCTTATGCAATATAGCGAAGTTTTTAAGACCGGTCTGAGTGGCGCAAATTTGGGGATGCCTATGTTCAGCAGTGGACTTTCTAATACTGATGAATGGATGGACGATTTAGAGAGGCGCTAGGAAACTAGGCGGAGCTTAAGAAAATGACTCAAGAAACCTCGCATGATACAGCATGGAGTACAAAGTTGGGTAATAATATTGGTGGACTATTTCCCGTACACCGCTTTGCTATCACATGTACATCTCTGAATACTGAATACTGTTTATGAAAGAAAGAAGAAAGAAAGAATAAAGAAAGAAGAAAGAAAGAAAAAAGAAATAAAAGAAGAAAGAAAAGATAGAATGAAAGGAAATAATCATTTTAAAATGCATCGCAACATAAATGTAGCCTTTCATACAAATAGGTATAAATATATTTTACGACGATTATCCTCATATTGTGACCTGTGTAAGATGTTGCAGTGTAAAATACGACGTCACTTAGCTAGTGCTGCAGTTCCTAGAAAATAATTCCTGCAGATCTTTTGTTCTTACATAAAAAGTATATAGCTTTTTACCTCATTAAATGGTTTCTATAATACTTTGATTTTCTAAACTACAATACACATAGTATAATAAGTCGTGTAAAATTACATCTGATGATAATTGCAAGATTAGTCCGAGGACTGTTTGCAATGTACACAATAATTATGAATTTTGTGTACACTCAAACATGTGTGCACAATAAAGTTCTTTTACAGCAAAGGATAAAATTCACGGGTCGTTGATCAAGCTAACACGAAACACGTTTTAAATTTATTTAAAGCCTGTCTTCACATAGGTATTTTTTGCCGAAAAATTTCAATGTAATTTACTGTGATGTGAAGATAATAATATACCATTAAATTACTATAAATATTTACAAGGAATGTTATAGCACGTTGTACGGTTAAACAATATATGAGTAAGCCTGATGAAAATATATTTTTTGCTTTTTAATCTATTATTTAAATTTAAGCTGTATATGATTGTGTAAAGAAAATTGGAAAAAAAATATCTCTTATACTTGAATTCCCATGGAAATTAGTAATTTCAAGCATTTCAGATTGACACAACTTTGTCAATCCTTGGATAGCAGATGAGCTTGCAGTACCGCTATCCTGTTTCCCATGGATTTCTGTGACAGATCTCAAATGGGACTGTAAGAAAGATTATAGTTAACAAGTGTGGTTAATATTAGATGTTATTAAGAATATTAGTTAGTAATTACTCATTAGGAAGAGGACTGTGGGCGTTGACGTCGTTGACTTAATAGATAACTCGTTTCATCATTCATCTATTTCTTCGTCAAAATCATCAAAATTTTATTAAAAGATTATAAGTTAATGCTTAGGTCAAGCGGATTGCTCCAAATATACTCTATTGTGACCATAATAGTGTATTTTTAATCAACGTTATACTATTGAAAATGTCTTCAAAAAGAATGCACATCGCATTCGGGGTTTAGTTCGTGTAATACCAGGTGGAATGTACGTACCTACCTTTCATTTCCATAAATAAATTATATCACATTGTAATCATGTACCTTCGTTCCACGCGGTGGTCCAACTACCAAGTGCTTTTATATTGTATTTTAAATTGGCTGATTTCAAAAGCCCGTCACGTGCACTTATTGTTTGTATAAATGTAATGCAAGTTGGCGAACTACAAATTGTTGTTTTGTCTACGATATGTTATCAATAGTTAATGAGGCCTTTAAATGTCCTTAATGCAGAAAGTTCAATTCGGTTAGAATAGTACTGTTATGCATATTCAATATAAAAACATTTTGTCTATAACAAAAGACGAAACGGGTTTCGCAAGTTCAAATATTCATTTAAATAGCCTAAATGTGATAGCCTCGTGGTACGAACGTTGGTTCCCCGAACGTGGGGCGTGAGTTCGAATCTTGTTCGCATTCTAATTTTCAAAAGCGTTTTACAAGTTAATTATCACTTGCTTAGATGAAGGAAAACATCGCGAGGAAACCTGCACACCCGAGCTCGTAGGTGTGTGAAGTCACCAATCCGCACTTGGCCACTGTGGTGGACTATGGCATGTACCCCTCACAATGTGAGAGGAGACCCAATCCCAGTAATTGGATAGTTACGGGTTGTGATGATGATATTTAAGGATATATAAGATACTAAATGTTGCTCGCGGCTTCGCACGCGTCTGTGAAAGGAACAGTAATAAAAATATTGTCAATTCCTTTCAATCAGTGATTGTTAGGCAAGGCTTTCTTAAAAAACACTTCCTTTAATTCGGCTAAAATATATCTTAATGGATATTCCCACCAAAATGAAATGATTTTTCGCGGTAGAAAGTATCCTATGGTACTCGTCATCTTCTCAATTATCTCCATGCCAAAAATCATATCATAAGGATGCTTCGTTGAAATGTGAAAAATAGACCCTTTCACATTTATAATATTAAGTATAGATTTATTGTACATTTTAAATGATGTGTTGAGGAGTTTCATTCAGCGTTTCGTCGGAATGGTAGTTGAATAAAAAAAAGATATTCATAAATGTATACCGAAATACCCACATGATTGAGCGACTTTGAATTTATATTTTAACGTATAGTAAGTCCTAAGGTGTAAATTAATTCAAAGACTAACCTAAGCTTAGAGACGGTTTAAAACCGTTAGCTTAGCCGTAAGTTCCTTATACTATGTTTTAAACCGTATATTCGTTTTCGATACCAGGTTTTACAAACACCATCACGATTCTAAGCATTCGTCTACAGATAGTTTAACATGACACTTACCACTATATACTAGTACACTATGGTATGATATATTTACCAGATTCTCCACGGTGCCAAGATATGGACACTTTCAGGAAGCGGTTCTTTGCTTTCTTCTCAGTTAAAGGCTCATAATGAAGCCCCTGATTATTGCCCATGAGCGACTGCGAACATTTACTATCAAGTGGCAACTTCAATTTGTTTGCTTAATGTATAAAAATAGAGGCTAATTTAGAAAAGATAAAGCGCTATTTAGGTTTTAACTTCACGATATTTATCGCGGACAAGAGCTTTACGATATTTATCACGGAAGTTTTCAAAAAATATAGGAATCAAACACTCTTTCAGCTTTTTCATGGTAATTTAGGTAATTAATTAGTTTAACTTTTTCTCAATGGCACAAAGTTTGTTACTTCCATTTTATCTATGAATACCTACATATATTGTTTTGTAATTATTACGGTAAAAAAATGCTACAATTAAAGTAGGCTATTAAAATACCTACCTAAGGTTAATATTTATCTTTGACTGAACAAACATATTGGTACATACGCCAACGCCATGTCATAAGAAAAATAATCTATCTTATGACCAACATTGACAGTATAATTGGTTTACGGTACAACCTCTAAGTCACTCATAGTATCCTAGTACTTCTAGTACAAATTCAATGTACAAGTTTTGTCAGATTGAAAATTACGCAGAATTTAATTAATTATTTTTGAGAAATAGAATAGTTATGGATTATTTGTTACGTTAACAAAAAACGGAATAAACTATTTTTTAAGTTCAGGAAAACCATTTCTTAGCTTTCGTTATTTCACGTTTCCACCATAGACGTCACGTTTACACCTATCGCAAGCTGACTTAAGGAACTTCGTTCAAAAAATACATCCATAAAGAAGTTTATAGTTTTCGAACGAAAAATCACAAAGCATCCAACATTTCACAGCCACGAACCAGATGTAAACATGTCGGTCAGCAGCTCAACCGGCTGACATTTGCTTGAAGGCTTTCGCGGAGAAATGATCTGGGTTCGTTCCCCGAGAAATGCGGCCTTGGAGGGACGACGAACCTCGGCTCAATGCCGCGCCCGCTTTATAACCTCAGATTAAGCATAAGGCTCGTTCCTCAATTAACTTCAAGCAAGTGTAAGTAAAAATAAATCAGTACTGGAGTGTCCAGTCTGTACTAATATAATATAACTATAGTTTAATTTTTTTAATTCCTTTTTTTATATGACGACCCCAGTCACAAGGGAAGCTTTAGATTATCTAGTATTACACTAAAATTCTTTGGTAGCCTTAAATATCCGTATTTGTAACGTAAGTCGGAGGACTCACTATCGAACTGCTTTATACGGCTTCTCTGGGTCAAAGACGTAAGTATGTTGTACAAAGATATTGATTTCTAGTAAATCTTAAAAAAAAACGTGACGCTATACCTATTTCTAATTAATATGGGAAGATTTGTACTCATCACGAAGAAACAAAGATAGGCACGAATTACTCTGACTTGGTGTAAGTTTAATATCGTAGTATATGAAGTAATGTATACATATCTTCTATTTCAGGCGTTGTTGTGTTAAACTCATCAATCAATCACCTATTACGACACTCCTAGTTAATTCCAGAACTTATCCCTGATCTACGTGAGATAGTTCTACATCTGCTATCACTTAACTATGCCCAAGCTAATGAAGTTCGTAAAAGCCTTTAAATCGACATGATAAGTTGTTGAAACGTAGGCTTTAATTATAAATTTTTATGCGTTGCTCGAATTAATTATATGTTATTATAACTACCTTTACCGGCTTGTTCTAGTGAAAGGAAAGTAACTATAGGCAAGGAAAAATCTTTCCTCGTAGACAAATCGATCGACCTTGTAATGTAATTTAATTCTAATTATAATGTAAAGTATGATATCAATATTATTATTATAATTATTATGGTTTACTTTTTTAAAGAGTGGGCCACCCTAAGTCCTATTCCAGGTTGACATTGACGTGATAATAAAATGTGTTTTCTTTATTCATGACAGTCTTTGTTCTGCATGTTGGTGTTAAAATTAGTTAGTGTAAAATAAACTTAGTACGATTCGCCTGAAGGTCTATTATCACTTTTCCCTCTATCATATGAGTCCTTACCATAATTCTGTTGTAAAGTAAATTAATTGAGGTAACTGTGTGGTTAAGTATAAGAGTGTTACGCTCAAGCTGCAACGCTCAAAGTAAATTAGTCTAAGTGTCAGTGTCGAGGGTTAAAACAAATATAGATGTCCGACCTTATAAAGCCACAAAATTACGCTCCAACTTATAGCAGTGCGATAAAAATTTGTTTGCGAAAATTACGCGTAGAAGGGTCTAGAGGAGCTTGTAATAGTAGCTCTGTTTAAGGCCAATGACGCTTACAAATTGTGTGTTATATGTGGGATATAATATACAGATGTAGCCACGGTAGCCACGGTAGCCAAGTTGACTAGAGATGTATCAAGATATTATAAGATTTGACACAAATAAATTTATATAGAAAACGAACGGACCGCCGCAGCCGAAGCTTGGGGCGAACATGAGTGCAGTAAAACTTAAAATGTATGAGTTACAAATCGAAACACAACCATATGTCCCCAAAACTAAAAATACATATACTCGTATCTACTAAACTTCATGAGAATTGGTTGAGTGATACGGAAGTCAGTACGTCGTGGTCGCAGCGCCACCTGGTGGCGAGTTACATCAATAGGCATAGCATATAAATCTTCTACGTGGACAAAATATATACATGTAAATTTTCACAATTATCGGTCAAATAGTTTCTGAGTTCATCGATTTCAAACAAACTTTTAGTAGCTGTGTTAGTAGATGGCGCCACAGTCATTTTTTTTCGAAAATATCAAAATCAATTAAGTGACTTCAAATGAATTGAATATTTGCCTAATATCTTTCTTAAAATTTATTTTAGTTGTTAGCATAGCAACGCGCGTTGGGTGCAGCTAGTAGGATGTTAAGGGAATAGAGCCCTATTCATCTAGCAAGATTTAATACAACAAACATTGTAAGTTACACGAAAGCTTTGAAATAAAACTGTGTATTTCAAATAGTTTGTAAAAAATGTAAGTAATGAGTTAAATTCAAATTATAAGTGATAAATTAAATTCAATTAAATATCTTGTACACAAGCGTTTCAACTTAAATATACCAAAAATAAATAAATTCAACTGGTGTCCTTATGTTTAAAGTCAGTGATCTGTATTCAGTATTTATTGCGTTCATATGGCATTTAATCGTTTTACGTATATTTAAAGACACACATATGACTCCAAAAGGCAGGCAATGTGGAAGGAGGACTGATTTATCAGCTATATAAGTAGTTTTATGTGATAAGGATAGCAAACGAGCTTGCAGTGGCCAGTGACTCTATCCCCTGCCGCTCAAGAAGATCAATGACAAATGTCGATGGAAACTGCAAGAGGGTATTTAGTTAATTAATAAGTCCTGTAGATGTTAATAATAGTATTATTTGTTATTATATGTTAGCAAGAGGACTGTGGACGTTAGGACTGTTGGCTAAACCCGTTAAGTATTAGGAATCGTCCAGTTGGTAATTGTTAGTAATTTATTCCACTCGAAGTTGATCACAGATACGTTGCTATTGCAGACAATTTGGAATTTTCTAAATTGTATTATAGGCACTAGTACACATTTTATTAGTGTATTAAAAAATTAAAATTATAACATAGTTTAACTTATAATGTGTTGTTTTTTGTCAAAATTTTCTGATAATATACTCGTATGATAAAATATTTAATAAATCGGATACATTTCTCTAATATTATAACAGAATTTTCTAAATTCAACTAATTTTACTTAGGTACACAAATACTCATTGCCCCGAGAATTATGTTTCATAAATACCTGGCCTGGATACCGAACATCGGAACCCGACAAGCGTTTACAAACTTGACTACCCACACCTAATTTTCAAAATCACTTAACTATATAATTCGGAGCTAATCTCGTGAATCACAGTCATTATAGACACATAATCTATTTTATCATTTAGACCATAAGCTGACATTACCATTAAGTGGTGATCTTTGTATATTGATTATAATTACGTTAATTATTATCTCGCTCAAAGCCGTTAAGCGATTGCCGTCAAACACATCCATTAATCCGGACCACCTGAGGTTAACATTTTGTCCCGAGTTACGCTTAAAAATTCATTTAAAAATAAGTATTAAATACCGTAATTAAGTGAGAGTTTACGATGTTGCGATCACAATATAATTAATTCTCTCGCAATTACATTCTTTTTTAATTTGAACGTGTAAATTTAGTGTTGTGTGTTAAATATCATTACGTTGTAGCTTCGTAATTCTATTGAAAGTATTGTAATACTCGGCAAATTTATCGGTAGAATATCACCCAGACCCAGACCAGGTTGAGACTTTGGAAATCTCTGTAGGTGTGTGGTACATGCACGAGAAACTTAGCAATTCATTAGGAATGACGACGGGTCGTCAAGCCTGCGAGACATACCTTCAAATGATCACGACCCCTGCCAAGAGGACAACAACAAAAAAAACGATGTAGATCTCTGTTTTTGGTTCTGTTATAATATTATATCTTTTCTTATGTGTTAAACGTCTAAGAGTAAACGAAAGAAAGCGAGACAGATAAGTGGTGGTTTTTGACTTAATTCCAAACAACATTAAAGATTAGTAGTTTTAAACTGCATGCGTATTCACAACTTACTGATAAAGAGCTCACTTCCCCACGTTATCTTAATAATGTCTTATTTAATGATCATTTTAAGGAACTTCGACGTCAGGTATAATTAGTGCTATCAACATTTTTAAGTAATGTGGTACACGTATACTTTAACCCCATTATTTGTAACGGAATTAAATCTCTCTCCTCTAATGAAGGCTCTTAAATTACCAGACCATGGCATCAAGAAAAGCGCGGTCAGGTAGTGGATGGGTAATAGTAAAATTTAATGAGTCTTTCCACGGTTCGAGAGTAATATGAAATCAACAGTACGGATTTTTAATATAATAGTATAATTTTGATTAAGAAATCCTGTTAATATATATAAAAGACATTATCCTAAAACCTAGGATGGCTCAAACCAAATCCAAGGATTCGTAATGAGGTATAAATAACGTAATAACATAACGTACGTTAAACAAAAATACTTTTTTATCTGTTCTTTTGTTTCTAATACCTCTATAGTACCGGTGCTATATGTTAGCACAATAAATACTTTTTCTATAGTCCTTCTTTCAAGTAAGTTCCAGTCAAGTAACCTCCACGATCATGAATAAACCCAATAAATTGTAATTGGTTACTAGTTTGCAGAAACTCTCTACTATTTAATATTAAAAGTTAACCAAGAGCTTTAGAATACCAAGCTTATATGATAAATAAATTGCCTTATCAATTTCCCACCGAGCGTAGTACTAAAATATGGCGCTGATATGAAAACAAATGACAAAACCTACGAGTAACGGTTTCCCAGATGGCACGTTAATATCTGTTACTTTTTATACATTTTAAGGTTCCGTTGTAATATAAAAACCTAGTAATGCATTTTCCAACACACATTAAATATGTGACAGTATTACATGACATATATCGAAAAACGTTTGATACTGTTTGTATATTTTAGGAAAGTAATAGATGATTCTTTGATTCATTCATCAGACTGTCCAGCAAATATTTATAGTATATTAGTAGTAACCTTTTGGTATGAATAAGGCCCAGAGTAATCTCCCCCAGGCTGATTCAATGTGGTCTCCGAAAAGTCTAAGTGAAGAAAAGCTGCAATTATACTTAAATTATAAAACATGTACTTAGTTGACAATTTAACACCCGAACTTGACTATTAATCAATTGCTCCACTATTCATTATTTAATGAATATAATAAAATTATTTCTTAAAAAGCGTTTCGTATCAGCGACGCAGTTTGAACATAGAATAAGTCAAATTGCTTTAATCTTCTTCTCCGACTCATCCAACACCTGTGCTTCGATTTTTTGTTTGTTCCTGTATATACCAGTATAAACCGCATGTAACCAGTTTTCAGAAGTAGTAATAAATCGTTTGCGGATTCTAACAGTCGAAACATACGGATCCCGCGTCGAATGAATCCTTTTACAATTGACTGTCTCTGTCAACGTT
>DWPA01000550.1:0-23873 GCA_018251375.1 Calpodes ethlius
AAATTAGCCACGTTAAATATAACAAATGCTTTTATAAATAATTAAAAAGAACGATATTATATTTTGTAAATAGTAGTTTATGTTCTCATATAACTTAAAATGGTCTTTTTGATGGCTCCGTAGCCTAGATTGTAGTGACCTGAGAAGCATGGGGCCTGGGTTCGATTCCCGACCGAGGCAGATATTTATGTGACAGATAAATATTTGTTCTCGCGTCATGGGTGTTAGTGTCGTGTTATTTGTGTTGTCCATGCCGTGCGCGACACAGGTAAATCCTACTGCGGGGGTATGAGGTATGATAATAAATTCCTATAAAACAATAAACGATTTTATTCTACTATATAACGGATCAGCATGAAAAATGACACTCAAGATATATACCCATTACCCAGAGCCACATGGATTACCCAGGTATAAATATTTGATGACGACTCACTCCTCTAGTTCTGTTTGAACGTGTATACTTTGAATCCGTAAAAGTCTCACCGATGTTTTAAATAAAACCGAAAATTTTGTCTATTTCCATCGCTTTACCAAAAACTTGAAATATTTTTACATCCTCCACTCTATAAAACAAATATGCAACCATCTGCTGGTCGAGGACAAAAATAAATTGAATAGAATTGCAGGTATTACCACACACCCACTCAGACCAAACACATCTATAGCTCGCCAAACGCTATAAATGATAAAAACCACTTTATTACAAATACTGCTTCTGATTGCAATTATGATATAAATAAATACGCACACACACCCACACAACTGGGAACTTTAAATATTATTAAACGCTAAACGCTAAACGCTTAACGCTAACACACACATACCCCCGCAGTAAAATTCCCTGTGTCATGGACAACACAAATAACACGACACTAACACTTATGTTCCGAGAAGAAACATTTATCTTTCACACAAATATCTGCCCCGGCCGGAAATCGAACCCAGGACCCCTCGCTTCGCATACAGACTCACGGTAGTGAATAATTGGTAAATTAGCCTACGGGGCCGTGAAAACATTGAACACACATATTGAACATTGAACTATCTATCTGAATTAGGTATCAAGTATCTATATTGAAGTATTTCTCTATTTCTGATTAGTTTTAGAAAACTAATGAACCAATGTCGTCCTAACTTGGATACGATTTGAAAACTGTTCTCACATGCATATTATAACTTAAATTATGATATATTAGTCCCATACGCCCTAGATTTACCCTGTGAGAGGATATGATTGGCCCAACATTGACCTTTTAGGTCAAGTTTAGATACGAATTTCACAAACTAATCAAACGGAAACAAAGAAGTGCATTCATCAACCTCAGTATCTTTGTCTCTTGTACCACCGCAGCTCGCAGGTTCGAAGCTTGACTTAAACTAGACACAGTTCATTTGTCAAGATGTCAGCGTCGCGCTTGAAGCGACAACCCGTGCGACTTTGAAACGAAACGAAACGAACATATTATTAAAAAAGTAAAAGCAAATGTAATTTAATAGATAATGATAATGAAACGAGCTGGTCTCTACACATTTAGAGATGTAAAAAAAGGACAAAGTGAAAGACATTAGCAATTAAATGAACTGAAATAAAAAAAAAAAAATCTAAAATAAATTTCATCGAAAATATTTGTCTATATTATAATCTTCCGAGAATAATGCATTATAAGTAGAAACGACCGAACGGCTACGTTATTTCACAAAACCGCAAAATTAAAATCTGGTGTTTTCGGTATTTAATTCAGAGCACATTTTTGACGTTACGACACGCGTACCATTTCGTCGCATCCGTGATTCGGTTGCAAAAACCGCGCTCAGTTAAATTTTAAAAGTTCGGAGCAATTAAACTTTTTTCCCCTGAGCTACGGTGACGGTTCTCATTGTCAACGAAAGGTGAATAACTGTGTCATGAAATACTATTAGTTCAATAAAAATGTAGATAGTCGAGTAAATATATTAATAATTGGGAAACTTTACTTAATTAAGTTGACCAATTGAAAAAAAATATTTTTATTATTTGTAAGTATAGCAAATTATAAATATCATACAATCTTCAAAGACTTATAATTTTCATTCATTGTCAACTAACACGTACTCGTATATTGTGAAATATTATGAGACTTAAAAAAATCTTAATTTTTTTTTTTGCGGATATCTATAAAACAGTGAAAATAACAATCAAAATCGTTGTAGTAACATTTATGTAATGGACACAAATTTGTAATAGCCTAGCTTATTGATAGGTGTGCAGTATCAAGGTTTACAATGTATCATAGTCCTTTCTAGATTTTAATTGAATCTAAACAAAATAATCCAGTAAATAATTAAAAAAAAAACGACTTTTATAAAATCATTTAACATCTGTTACTCTTACTTATCTATGATATTATCTATTATCTTGTTTATCCTACAGTTCATTAAAACCGTGGGACTTGGCGACCAGACCTAGCTCTTAAACGGATACGGCTACAATAGATCGAATATGGCCGCAGTGGCCTTTGGAATCCGTGTCCCTTGCCCGATCACCAAAATAATAATAATATTCTTACTTTTGTTGACATATACACTATTCATTTAACAAATTGAATAATTTATTCACAAAGCAGAAGGTGAACATATCGCTCGCCGTCCGCGGTGAAACATATCGGACACGGATTTTGCATTTTCACTCACCCGCCTGTTTCGCTGTATGACAGAGATGACAGTACATCACTTGTTATAATCCTGACATACTTCCCGAGTTCTCTCGACGTTCATTATTCTTTTTGTGCATATTCGTAATTCATTCTCACAGATTCACTCCATCATATATGTGGTTCTGTAGTTAAACTGATGCAATGCGTCCTTCTCAACCGCTAAGTGAATGTGTTTGGTCTCCAACTCGGTGACATCTATAACTTCTTCCATTCGACCTGTATTTTTATTCTCGTCTTTTCGTTAAATTGTTATTTATCTGATGTCACTCTTAGCCTAAGCATGTTTTGTGTATCGCAGTATCCTGACTTATAAACAACCTAGTTTTTTTTTTTGCTATTAAAGCAATAAAATATATCTTGATAGATCAAACATAGAACAGAAAATTGTAGATTTGGAGTGTGCTATTAAATGGACATCTACGATTCAGTCAAAACAAATCTGCCTCAATCTATTGAAAATTTTCTCGCATTACGAATTAACATCGATTGTTTCGCGGAAGGAAGAACAGCGACAGTACCTATTAGATTCTCCACAGTCCAAACATCACAATGGATTCCCCACAAACGACAAAATTTTTTGGTAATCAAAATGATAAAAATATTATTTTTCAGAAAATTCGCATACTTAAAGAGCCTATAGAAAAGAATTCCACAGGATCATCAATAACAAATTATTACCGCCAGACTAATTCCACGACATCATCCCCCATTGTTTCTTTATCAGATGTCCTAGTTTTTCTCCAGCTTAGTCTAATTGGCCTTCGTCAGTATAATGATCGACGAGTACTAATAGAGCGACGTGACTGGCCAATACAACATTGCAAAGCTCCGGGTGCGGAATGTTGAGGAACGGAAAAACAATATCGTAATGTTTTTGTATTTCAGTGGCTCACAAATGAGCTGAGGGGCCGAGAAGCAAGACGCTAACACCCATGGACGTCTTAATGATGACTCTGTAAAAGTTCTTGATGAAACTGTTTGCCAATGAAATTAGTTTTTTTCACATCAATTTCATTGCACCAGAAGACTACAGCTCAATTCTCATGACCTTTAAGTCTCGTAATGGCAAAACATGAATGATTTTCTTTTACACATATTCACTGAGCAATGTAGTGCAAGGTTCTTCAAAACAGGTAATTTTTCCTTATTATCCATCTCATGAGTCCATGAGGCGACCAGCATATTTTTCTTCTGCATTTCTAGCTTGTTGGTAAAAGTTTTAGATCCATAACAAAATGATGACGACATTATCTAAGCTATTTGTTTATTTGAATACTAACAGCAACCAATGATATTCTAAATATAAATTACAAATTAAATTGCAAACATCACCACAACCTATAACCGTCCCACTGCTGGGCTCGGGTCTCCTCTCACAATTTAAGGGGTAAAGTACGTAGTTCACCACGCTGCCCAAGTATTAGCAGATATCACACACCTTTGAGAACTTATTACCTATTACAAACATAGCCAAAACTAAACCAAAAAACCGGAAAGATCTTACATCTAATCTTTCTTTTAATTTGACATTACATCAATTTATCCCTTATCTCGCACCCGATTATTATCGAGAAGGAAAAATCGCTTCAGTTTCCTTATCACTTTTTACCAGTCAATACCTAGCTATGATTGATAAACCTTCATTGTCGATCATTCCCCCGGCCCCCGACACGCCACCTAGATAGACATGACTGGCTCACTACTACACAGCATTGGCATAATCCTCACAGTGACGCGGCGACAGATGAGAGATAACGTAATGGATTATTGTTCGAAATTAACGCACACATGGACATGCTTTCGCTTAATGAGCTTTAGATATCGGCAATAAGCAAATATCTTTATTGCATTATGCTTCAACATAATAGGATTCCAAAGGTAGACAGATACATTTTGGGCGTAAACTATGTTCATGTTTTGCAATACTACAACTCCCCATCAATCATGTATAATAAGCCATTAATCTGTATAAACATTTAGTTACATGTCGTCCATTCGTTTAAATTATTATAATAACGTTAACACTGTCACATTATTTTAATGGCGTGTGATTGATACTACGTTCAACTCGCAGATATATTTTTGTTTGAAATTTCCATTTTGGTATTTTGATTTTATCAGACCCTGAGTTGGTTATAGTCATAGAAGTGACCAGCTTTTTTCTTCTAGGGGTTCAGAGCGCAAATACACAAAAAATAACCTTTGTGGACAATGGTAGGGGAGGTCCATAAAAATAAGATAGAGAAGCTGTCCCATCTGCCTCTTCTGCCTCCAGTCTATGGTAATTGATGAACTGACTTTGCAATCTCAAAATATACCGTTATCTAATATCTTTAAAGATTTACAATCAATGCTACGTTGAAGAGATTAGAAAAAATATTAAAGATATCATTATTATTTATGAACCTGACTCAAGCGGAAATATTGTCGCCGTACGGTACAACTGTAATGTTGACATTGATGCAGAGTTAGGCTACTACACACAAATCAAACGCAGTGCTAATACAGCAGCAATGCGAGATAACTTAATGGATTATTTCATGGTCCCGGTATTGAATTTGGAACGGCGCCATAAAAGGAGCCTCAGATGACAGAGGCGTGAACATTTCGCTGGGATTCCGCTTTGTTACCGAATACTGTGACAGCGGCTGAGTGATGTCTCTCGCATCGGAACACGTGTAGCGGTAATTTTAGGACGTAACTGGGCTATCGGACGTTTTACTCAGTTTTGCGGAAAATTCTACATGAAAATTACTACATTTTTAAATGTAACATAACTATGAATTTATTATGAGTATTTTGGTTCTTTTATGAAGCCTGCCTGGTTGGTTAGCTATCACTTTTGTACGTGAGTGCTGCCAAGTGACTTGTCGCAAACGAGTTTGACATTCATTCTTCTTTCTTGGTCATCGATGGTATTTGAGGGCGACAGTTACCACTCACCATCGGGTATGCTGTCAGATCATTTTACATAAACAATAATCAAAAATTTAACCTCCATATTCACAATATTACTACGAGATATAAAAGTAAAGCTGAAAAAATGATCAATTCTTTGTATTCAAATCAAGTTCACTCTAATTTGTTAAACAATCCCAAAAACAAAATTGTTATTTTAAAACGTTTATTCTCGTAAAACCCATAACAAATATAATATGTATTGTTAACGACATTAGCTGTCATATTTCATAAGAACAGTGAAATTGTAATAATGTTGTGTAATAATTGATATTTATTTGTTAAGGGTAAATCAACAAATTGAACTGTAACATTAGCTATAACAAATTGTTTTTTATACCAATTAAAAAGCAAAATCGTTTAAAAATATACACACCTATCTTGTAAGCTGGATAAATGTACAATTTCTTAAATCATAAAATAATAATAACAGTTGCTATAAATCTTTATAATAAAAAAATGTAAATAGAGACACAAAAGCCCCGAATCGTAAAAAAACTCATCCGAAAACATACTTATCGGAGACTCAACGCACTCGGTGCGCGATCATTTACAAGGAGAATATTGCCATGTCCCTCAATGTCCGTCAATGTCTGAGCGGACTGCGGTGCATAATCGAATGCGATACTTTCAGCGGTAATAGTTGAAAGTGTTCCATTATGTCGAGGATGAATGTCCAGGATTGTCTCTTGACTACACAACGACAAAGACAAAGGCGAGACGCTCGTTTTTGTGAACACGATGCAGTATGAACGTTACTATAACGAATCATTCCGTAGCAAAATATTTATATAAAACTTAATTAACGTGACGCACCTATCATAATTTTTAATATAGACACCCGTAGGCCGTAAAAGCAAAGTAAACGTACCTCCAGATGCGGCGAGCAGGCCGTGCGCACGGAGCAGCGCCAGCAGCAGCAACGGCAGCAGCGGCCGGCGCCGCATGCCGCGCGACCCCGCGCCCGCGCCCGCGCCCCGCCGCCGCTCGCCCCCGCGCTCACCCTCACCTGAAACAATGCATAACAAATTCAACAAATGCTCGAAAGAAGCTTAATCTATAGCTACTCGTTTTGACAAATAAGATTGTTAATGTTCCCCATATGTGAAACGTTCGACTATCAGAAACTTAATGAAAAATCCAACTCAACCTAATTAAAAATAGCGCTACATGTTTTAATTACTTTAAAACACAGGTGAGAGAATACCTAGTGATTTTTTTTTATTTATTTTATACCCCATCATAGAAATGGCGACATGTCGTTGTAGATTATTAAGCTATCTATAATTTAAACAGTCCATGCCAAAGCATACATCCTAGCAACACAACTAATACACGAAACCTATTGCTTAGCGCGATCTAAAGTACTATATTATTACTGAAATGCCCAGCCCATTAATAATTCCTGGCGGGTTAAACTCTCGACCGCATTTAGCACTGTTTAATTTGCCAGTAACGGTATTCAGTAATACATTTCTTGTTTCACTATTTATGTGTATTTTATCCCACCTTTAAAAGGCGACCGGTAAATTTATTCGCTCTGGCATTCATATGTAACGTAGTATTTAGGTGTCAACTTTGAGAACAACTGACTTGTGGAATCCAATTTAGACAGTCAATATTCAAAAAATTTAGTTATATGTTGCCATTCAAAATTTATCCAATTCAAACAAGCAAGGACAATTAGTTTTGCCAGGGACAACATTCGAGTATGAAACGTGGAATTCATTTGACACGTCAGTTTTACTATTTAACTTATTGACAAGCTCAAAATAGGTCAGCGTGGCGTGGAGACAGCTATTCCCCAAGTGACCAATGACCTTATCCAAAGCAACAATATTTCACAAACAAACATTTATGTTATACAGAAAAGAGCTAGCGACCAAACTGGCAATGTACTGTGACATCCTTTAAAGAAAACAATAGCCTTGATGAAGACACATTTGATCCGATTAGGTCATGGAATGAACTACGAAAAGGGGTATCTGCAGAATCCGCACTTAGCCAGCGTGGTGGACTATGATCTGTACCCATCACACTGTGTAAGGAGACCCGAGCCCAGCAGTGGGACAGTTATGGGTTGTGATGATGATGATGATCTGCAGAATTCAGACACATTAAGACTGGTCAGAGTATCATCGGATGAGGGATGAATATTTCAGCAATGACCTTTTAAAAGCTAACGGATGGTTGGATGGATACTTAATGTAGACATGTTTATACACTCATAGTGATTACTCAAAGTTAAGTGTGTAATTATCTACGCATTTAATTCACACCTAATTACAAACGCTGAGGTAAGACTCGCTTATTAAGCAATCTGCTTACACAGCTTTTTGTGTTTCAAGCTGCGTAATAAGCAAACTTGTCATCTGGTAATAAGTGACTTAAAGAAGAGAAAAAATATTCATGACATAATTTGTGTTTTCAACTTTTACTGTTCATAATTAGTATAATCCAGAAACCATTTCACGTAAAGATCGATAACTAGAAATTATGCAGGAATTTCCTCCCAACGTTGCATTTGACTCGCAAACCTCGATTCCCGGCTAACAAAGCACGTGAAGATCCCGAGTGTACAGGCATCATCGACGAATAAAGGTCGCGGTGCGCTGTGCGGCGCGACGCAGTGCTTCATTTCAATTGCAAAGCGTGCTATCTGTGACATGACACCATTCCACCTGACTGTACCGCGTAACGAGGTGATGCAACCGGGAAAGTGATTTACGATGCGCTTTTCTACCTTTACTGCCAATCTCCTGATTTAAAGGACAGTCGAGCGCTCAAAATATACTCATTCGAAAAGAAAAACGTGAAACATTAAATAATTTCATTTCATTTTGGAATCAACAGAAACTCGAAACCGCGATTCTCATTAAAGAGATCGCAAATGAAAAATCGTCTCAAGAGTAGACGAAGCGGTGGTACGGTAATGAGTTTAAAATTTGTTATTCTCTCCCAAGACGTTCTCCCGATCTCAATTGTGAACAATTTGAAACATAATAATTTCAAGCAACTGTCAAGAAGCGAGCAATGAAGTAATAATGACGAAGCGCCCCCAAATAATATTGAAGACGATAGAATAAGCAAGAATTTAGTAACGAATTGGTTAATTAAATTAGTTACGTTCCAACGAGAACGGTACGCTCTGTTTCATAGGACGGGCACTTTAGATTTTTTCTTTTCATGGACAGATACCCGTAGTGAGTTTTATCTCCGTGTAAAGAAAGATACAGATAAAAACGAGAATAGAATCTGTATATCTATCGCTGGCGTCGCCATTCGCACGGAAAAAGCCATTGTCGTTGCTGAAACGTACCCCGCAGAAACTGACTGAGATAAAAATACATTCAATATTATTCAAACAGTAGACAAAAAAGAATCTTCGAAGTATTTGTTTTCATCGGCATGATTTTGTTGAACTTTGCAAAAAAAAAAGATTTTGTTCGAGATTTTAGAATCAACGGAGTAATTGGATGTATTAAGGAAAATACCATTCCAAATGAATAAAATATTATTCCTAATCCATTTTTAGACAAAGCTCGTGGGCGTATTCAACAATCCAATTATTGCCGAAAAAATCTAAACGTAGTACCATTAAAAAATCTCATTAAGACCCAATCAGGCTGTACAGGAAAATAAAAGTAAAGTTATTTATGAAAATCTACGTTGCTGAATCGCGTAGTCATTGTAAACATTAAATAATTTTACCAAAAAATATATTATAATCCGCGATGCCTAACAAAGTGGGCATTAAAAATTTCAATAAACTCTCAAATAAAACAGTGTGTACTCGTATACACATCGTTGGTTCTGCTAATAATAAAGAAATTATATTATTTCAGTCTCACAATGGACTTTGTGAATGATTTTTTTCATTCCAATTCCAGAATTTGGAATGAATCAAATACAAAATGTGTATTATACGGGAAAATTCACGCGGATCTCAGCGCTAACGAATCTTTAATTAAATGACGTTGCACAATACTTTACGTGATTATTGTGACACCAAACTTTGATTAAAAAGCTAGTATGACACACTATCGTATTATGTTTGGCGGTTCATTAAAATATAGTCGGGGATAATTTCGGGCATTTAAAATACCGTTGAATATCCAAAGCTTGTTACAGCAACTGGCTGAATGTGTTTAATCGTTTATTATATACTAGATGTTGCCTGCGGCTCTGCCCGCTTATGTAGAAAGAACAGTGATAAAAAGTTTATCATTTTTTTCTATCAATGTTTGCCAAGCAAAATTTTGTTGTTAAACACTTCCTTTAATTTGGTTGAAATATACATCGTAATGGATCTTTCGACAAAAAAGAGATGTTTTTTCGCAATAAAAAGGGACATACAGTCCCTTTACATACTGCCCAACTATCTCCAAACCAAAAATACCATTGCAACGCTCCGTTGCACCGAAAAAGATGGAGGAACAAACAAACACATTAGCATTTATAATATTAGTGTAGATTATTATTATAATAATAAGGATTATTTATTGCATCGATTAGTTATGGTCACTATAATATTATCTTTACTAATGGATATTTTTAATAAAAATGGTTTCCCACCTTAAATGCCTAACGTTATAGTAATTATCATAAAATTACGATATCCTCACATTGTTAGCAATTAAAAAACGCAACACTGGCAGATTTTTGTCGGAAAATTATCACTGTCACCGACAAACGAAGCGAAGATGTATCTCACAACCCCCAGGAGCGCGAAGTTTGTTTTGGAAGCCAAGACGAATCTAATCAGAGGAAAAGTTCCAAGTGTTACAAACAAAAAAGAATTCCGTTTCTACAAAAGGAGAAATGACGAAAATAATTTAACACCTCTACATTTGGAATGCGGCCTGTCCTGTACAAGTTTTTATATTTCTTGTTTGTCCTTTGATGTTGAAGCACAATAATAACTTTATGTAGTACTCTTGGTTTAAGAAATACGATAAAAATACGCCACGGGGTCTAGTCTGAACTCTTACCCAAAGAAAAGTGACACACGAGTTTTCTGGATTAAAAATATCTGACGTATTATTATGCTAAATATTATTTACGTATTCGCAAATTTGGTTTATATTTTAAAGTTATAACTGTTTTTCTCATTTTAATTCTTATCCAATGAAATTATATACGCCCTGAAGGTATACTACATTACTAAGTAAGGTCCTGACTTCATTGACAGATTTGTGCAGCGAAATATGTGTATTCATGCATTCACATTGCGGATGTGTTTTATAATCCACCTACGTGAGTCAACAGAGTATAATGATGGCAGTTTAAATGATTGAGTGTTTTAATGTATAATTTCTATTTATATATATTTTATTACATGTAGCTACAGGATTTGCATATGCCTATGATGTTTTGCAGTACAAGTCTACGATGTACATATAACGAGCGACATTTTCATTGACTTATCTTGTAAGTGTTTTATATATATAGTTGTTGGAACTTGGCGTTAAAACGTCGCGATGGCTATTAACTGACGTGCGTCATTTTGTCGCGTCACTGTCGCAGATGTGAACAGAAACATAGTACGTATACGGAGTTATAGCCTTAAAAAAACATACTAATATTATAAATGTGGATTTTTTTTTGTTTGTTTGTACATCTTTCACGGCACGACAGAGCGTTGTTACGTTATTTTTTTGATTATGGAGATAGTTGACAGTTTGAAGAGTTCTATAGGCTACTTTTTGCTACGAAAAAACATCTCATTTCTGTGGGAGGATCCATTACAATGTATATTTCAGCCAAATTTAAGAAAGTGTTTACAAAGCATTTCCTTGTAACCAGTGATGGAAAGGAATCGACAACCTTTTTATAACTGTTCTTTATACCATGCGGACGAAGCCGCGAGTAACATCTAGTTAGCTTAATAAATACAGTTAATGCTGTTTAAAAATCGCTGCATTGTTATTGGATCCAGTTAAATTCGATTCAAAGTTTTCATTGATAATATCGGTATTCAAAACTAAACCCTTTTGTTCTATATTTGAAACTCGGAACTTGCTTTGTTTAGTCTTGATTGTTTGTTTATATTGTACTAGCGACTTGCCTCGGCTTTGCGCGTTTTACAATTAAAAAATAAAAAATATAGCGTCACCCGGCAATACAGTGACTTCCTAAGGATGAAAAAATATTTAAAACCGGTTAAGTAGTTTTGACATTAACTTTTACATGCAATCTCGGAAACATTAACTCTTTGGAGGGATTCAAATTCGCCACATAATGGATCTTAACACACAAAAGAGCTGTTTTTCGCAGTAAAAAGCTTTTGTCACTCTCCAGCCCCTCAGCTATCGCCACACAAAAAATCATATCATAACGACGCTCCGTTGCACCGTAAAAGAAGGACAAACAAACACATTGCTAGTTTTTAATATAGATTTTATGATATTGGTTTCGATTGATTAGTGCCCTGCTACGAGACACAGTTGCTCTTAGTGATTGAGACGTTGAGTGAACTTCACTATCCTGATTTAGTATGGATGGATGATGATGAGTGAATTGAAAGGTTAACTCGACTGTTTTGATGCTTCTTTGTGAGCTCCGGCCACATTTGGGTAATCATTAGCATTAATGAATGTCCCTAAATGCGTCTTAATTAACGCACGCGGCTTTGCACACCTGTGGGAAAAGAACCGCTATAAAAAGGTTGTCAATTCCTTACCAGTTACTAGACTACGCTTTGTTCTTAGGTACTTAATTGAATTCGGCTTAAATATACATCGTAATGGATCTTTCCACAGAAATGAGATGTTTATTCGAGGTAAAAAGTACTACAGCGACGTCATGAAAGAAGGACAAACAAACAAACACACTTTCGGATTTATAATATGGGTATGGATTCATTTGAACGCTTTAGAATGTAGATATAACAGGAACATTAGCGCCACTTTTGTTATCGTACGATAGCAACCGAATTTAATACATAACTAAGGTATCTACAGCCTCAAACTTTGACAATGGAAGTCATTCACCCACCCAATTCCAGATCGCTCCCACGTTGTTTAAATCGCCCAATCGCTTTATACAAAATTCAATTAATAACCTTAATTATAATGTAACAAAACGCCAATAGATGTCGCCAGTTGCAAGCCTACGTCGTCTTGCCAAGCCGCTACATCACTACCTCCAACAGCCTGCCATGACTAGAGGGAGAAGCCTAGCCAGCCTATATATGCCAATGCGCAGTTGATTCAAAGGATCTTATCTGATGAAATTACATCAGAATAAATAAATAAATTGATTTCAGGCGAATTGCTGGCCGAATACAAACATAAAGTTATTTCTTTGGGTTTTACTAGCCTCTTACTCTTTTATAATAATTAGGTTTCTAAAATAACAAAGACACGATCCATTTACTGCTTTCTAACTTAAGCTTACAAAAAGTTGCGAAACGATATACGACCATTTGATAAAACGCGGGATAAAGTGGCGACCGATCGCTCTTTATGGAAAAAGCTGAAACTTGTGTATCACCCGCGCCCTGATCGCTGCTTGATAATACCGTTGCGACTCGACCGTGTTCGACAAAGTTTTTCTTTATTTTTATAGTTAATTGTATTCACGACTTTAGAATATTAATTTTGTCACGTTTCGTACTTATTTCTTAATTTGTGTATGAAATACGATTTAAAGCATTAGGACATTTATAAACGTAGACATGAAATTGCTAAATAAAATCTACTTCACGTCTAAACTTACTTTATTTTAATTATTGTAATTACTGTTAACAGTTAATAGATAAACAAAATGTGATGGTCATCGCAGTGACAGCATAGCGACGACTGAATTACAACTGTTGTGGTGGTCATCGCGATGACTGAATTACACCTGTGACTGCGCACGCTGCGCTTGCCTGCTTTAAAGCGCCTGTAACCCTTTCACAGATGGCGGCAGCGTCCACCACGTGAAGGCAGTTACTCTATTCCGGTAGGGTTGCCAACAAAATCTATTTTAATTTTTCTTGTAGTTTCAACCTGGACATTATCCACAATAATGAAACCCTACCAACACATTAATTTATGTCTAATAGGTTGACAAGATCTATAAGCGGCAAGCTGATAATATCATCACTGTTAAAACACTTGTTTTCATTAAAAATACTATTTGACTATTGAAAATATCTTACTTGAAACATTGGTATAATGATAAAACTGTAGTTTAATAATAATTCAACTGTTCTATTATCTGTTTACGCGTTTCAATTCATTTAACAGTGCAAGGGTTAGTGCGCTTGACCACTCTAATGAAAATTTTCAATCTAAATATTACTTGTTTTAACATAACAATTAGTACGATTCGATTTCATTATTATACTTATTTGTAGAACATGATAAAATAAGAATAGATTTAGTCTGTTATAGTTCGAGTTATAAAGGAAAACTTTCCAAATTTACTAATTAATTGAAGATCTTAAATATTCTTAGTACTATTTCACTTCTCGAAATCAAGATCAACTTTCGATAAAGCTGTACTAAAACTTCGAATCAGGAATACATTTGCTAGCAGTACTTTGTTTGTTTTCCAAGGCGAGCTGGGCGCGAGAGAACGTAGACTCCCACACACTGTATTTGTATTGGTTGTGAGTTTAATAGTTCAAAGTTTAGCTTTCTGACTAATGTAAGGAGAATATCTTATGTACCTAGTATGCGCCGGGGTATTATGTAGTATACCTGAACTTTAGAATAAGACTGTCAAGACTTGTGATTTTAGGTAATTAGCAGGAAATGAACAAACAAGCCTCTTGGACATCATCATCATCATCAACTGCCCCACTACTTCCCACTACTGGGCTCAGGTCTCGTCGTACAATATGAAGATTAAAGGCCGTAGTCCACCACGATGGTTAACAGCAGATTGGCGGATTACACACACACCTATGCGAACATTATGGAGAACTTTCTTCACCGAAGCAAGTGAATCCATGTTCGAGAAACCAACGTCCGAACCACTAGGCAATCTAGACATCAATGAGCACCAAAGACAACTAAAATATTGCCAGTCCATAAAGAATAAAGAACGAAACGACTCTCAATCGAGTCGTTCGGCGACTGTTTCAAGGACAAAGGTGGTAGTTAGCTTAATATAATTTGCAAAAAGATAAAATTAATGACTTAATCAAATGGATAATAATGAAAAATCCCAGTGCTTTGTCGTAATTTAGAACTCCATTATTGCTTTTTGAATTTAAATTGCGAATTTGGTTGCGCAGTTCATATTTTCGCTAAAAGCCTGTAGTTAATAGTTAATTTGTAGTCACAATATCACACTCGTTCAACTTGTTGCACTGCAGCATTAACCTTTCCATTCTGTGACGACACTCGTGCCCGACAGTGTGACTGTAATTACTGAAATATTGAGTAAAAACCATATTTTGGTTAATTAAAAATTATGCTCTCTGAATCATACGCCATTATACGTCAGTTAGCATTTTACGTAATTAACGTATTCAAGTTTAACTTAACTTCTCATGTTTGCTGCATTTATCTTTTACGAAAAACTCATGTATGCTTTTGGATAAAACAATAACACAACTAATCCATACTCATATCATAAATAATAATAATAATAAACGCTAACACACTTAGACCCCCGCAGTAGGATTCTTTGTGTCGCGGGTGGCATGGACAACACAAATGACACGTCACTAACACCCATGACCCGAGAACAAATGCGAAAGTGTGTTTGTTGTCCTTCTTTCACGGCTCAACGGAACGTTGCTATAGTATGATTTTTGGTTTGGAGATAGTTGGGAGGACAACGAGTACTATAGATTACTATTAACCGCAAATAAACATCTGTAAAACAACAAAACGTTGCTTAGCAACCAGTGATGGAATGGAATTGACAACCTTTTTATTGCCGTTCTTTTTTCATACATGTACGAAGTCTAGAGTAACTTCTAGTACTTGTATATATTTGCCAAAGCATAACAACTCAATCTTCAAGAATTGTGTTAAAGCTAGGTTAAAAAAAACTTACTTTAACAGATAATACAAAGCTATCTCACGGTATATACACATAATATTGTTATATTCGCGAATCTCATCCTAACAACATATGACGTAGAATTGAGTTACAATTTACGAAAGCCAAAATGAAATCTGTCACAAATCGAGCAGCGCCATACAATTCTTTTCTCGAAGCCATTCATGGTAATTTCCACCCCTTCACCCTTCCCCCTCTGGTACTTCGTTATTGATAAAGCCAGATATCATATTTGGAAACCGAAAGGTAGTAGTATATTCTTAAATTATCATTTTTATATCCATAGTTTATAAACTATCGCCAAGTGACGACTCGTGTTTCGCAATGGTTGCCTTACAAGACCATCATTCTAAGCCTTCTGGCTTCGATTCCCAGGAAGACCAATATCCAATATTGGTACAATTAAATTTCTGTTTTCAGTATGAATGTGTGTCTTTCTGCTTTTTATGTTGTCCATGACAACCACGTTACAGGGAATCCTAGTATCGGCCTGATATATGTGTAGCGTTATTATTATAATTAAAGTTTTGCATTGTTGTCACGGTCACACTTTATTTAAAGTCCATCCTTCCCAGGAGGCGTAACTGAAGCATCCCAGAATACCAATCTGAAGGCCAGTACCCTTAGTTTCCCATGGAGTGTAGTAGACAGACACATCTAAAAATTTACTTTCATCGTTCATCGCTATCGGTGCAGCTCGTTCGGTGCTACTTCGTGCTCGGTGTTTCGATTTGTCGTAACAGCTAAAACTTCCACAATTATATCGCCGAACTCGTCAAGAGGAGCGATAAAAAGCGAAGATAATCAGGGTATCGAGGTTATTAGCAAAGTTCGGCCTTTTGTTAAGTCGTAATTGTGAACTGGGAGTTCTTTTTTACTCTGATAACGCTTTTGACCCATGAAGAGTCTTAAAAACCGAATTCGGTCCCGAAATCTTTTTAATACTTAGCTACTAAAGTTACCGCAACCATTTATACGATCCGAATTGGGTTTTGTGATTTAAACTGTCGTTGTAATACGCCAGTATAAAAGTCCACCGTTATGTTGAACGCACGATTTGAGGGCATCGCTAATTGTCTTTATAAAAATACTAGATGTTGTTCGTGGTTTAACACGCGTGTGAAACAGCAATTAAAAGGTTGTCGAATCCTTTCCATCGCTTGTTGCTAGATACTAACTGAATATAGCTAAAATATATATCATAATGGATCTTCCCATAGAAATGAGATGTTTATTCGCAGTAAAAAGTAGCCTATAGTACTCGTAGTCCTCACAACTATCTCTAAACCAAAAATCATACAATATCGAAGAAGGTCAAAGTAATAACGGGCGCGGTCTATAGTTGAATGGATGACCGCTACTTGCTCTTGACCTCTTAGGTAATTCGAAGAGTATGTGAAGCGGTGGTCTCGATTGTTATCGTTAAATAGCAGTCATTAGGACATACGTAAGGCCTTCGTCGTAACTGACACTTGACTTGTTTATTAACCTTTTTACCAATCCGCTAGGGAGTAAATTGTTGGAATACGCTCGTAGGAGAGGGAATTGAAAAATTAGAGAATAATAGTGAGGATTACTTACATTTTAATTGTATTAACATTAAGTAAAGACCCACCAATTTGTCTATCATTAAATACGTGTCCTTTGTTAAAAGGCTCCGGCTGTCGTTAAGCCGTGAAAGGACACGGTCCCCCATTTAATTCCCCAAAAACAACTGTGCGTCCACAACTATCGTATAAAGGTAAATATTGTTCAATCGTTTTCAACTTGCCAATTCAATTACGGGGTTACAAAAACACACTGTAAAATAAACCTTTTGATGTTCGCCAGTAAATGAAGGTATTGACATTGTTTTGCCGGCCGCGGGCATTTTTCGGTAGATGCCATGTGTTGCCGCTCTTAAATTTAATTGCCCCATTAATATAAAAGGCTTTTACTATTTAATTAACCTAAAAGTGTTTATTTATGACGTAAATTCAGTGGCAACTTTTTATAGGGAACTGCAGATGGTGTAGTAATAACAATAGATAGAATTAACTAAGGATATCAAAATAAATTCATGGTACTGTATATGAAATTCGGTAACAAAAAAGGTATAAAAGTTAAGAGTGCGTATGCTTGATATATATTTTTTTATTTCCTTATTGTTCCCACTTTATGTTATTGTGCCTTTTATATAATATTTAGCAAAGGAAATCCTGCCTAACAATTTATTTGATACCTTGTATATACGAGTGCTGTAATACGTTGGAGGATGAACTTAGGCAAACAAAAGATGAACTATTTGCTTGAGCGTAAGAAATTAGCGATTGATTACTGATTCGGAGTTTATTTTTGACAATTCAGTGGTCTTTGTATGATGTTTATTCTTTATCATATGTTCTTAATTACTTTTCATCTTATTTTATAATAACATTACTTTTTATATGTAATATGGTACCTCCAAGCTGGTCTGATGTCGACGGTGATAGAGGGTATCTTGAAATGCCTAATGATAAATTCATCGAAAATTTATATTTTACTTTTATTGTCAATTATATTTTTTGATGAATTGATTATTCATTATTATTAATTGAAAGCTATAACACTGATATTTCTCGTATAGTTTTATTTCATTAGCAAACCCAATAATCAAACAACAAATATTCAAATAACTTCGGGTTAGATTCGAAATTTAAATGTATGTTGACCTCATTCAGCTATTTACTAAATTCAGACATAGCGACGTGGGGCTTAGAACTTATGAAGTCTAAACAATGCTGGTAACATCAACATTTACCCATTTTGTTAATTTCGCACAAAAGGGAACATTAGAGCGTTTTCAAACTGAATTTGACCGCGGGCAAATGGACTGAGCGCACAAAAACCACAACGGCGAATTGTGTCCGTTCTACAACTATAAATGGATGTTTTAACGTAGAATAATAGGAGGAATTGTTACGTACAATATGCTGAAGTATGCAGATAAAATGCTAGTAGCATTCATAATGCCGTGAGAAATCTGAAAGCTCGTTACCTGTTATCTAAATTAAGCATTCGAATAGGATTGCGAAATTCATTTCTCTTGGTTGTTGTAGAATGAAATTATACCTGACTTATTTACTGTGTCAGCTACTAATAAACATTCCGTGGATATTATTTACAATAATGAACTTGTGTTTATTTTGGTATTTTATGTCTCTATGTGTCTCTGTGTATGACCGTGTGTATATTAGTATGGAAGTATGTATTGATACAGCTTATTAAGATTGAGATATTGTATATTTTACTTTCAACTATAACGTTGTTCGTAGGCCTTCGATGATCTTCCACCAGTGATGACGCAATAAAATAATCGATTCTTGTGATGCGCTGCACTACCGTTGATGTAGCGATAATTGGTGATGCGATCGCGCCCGATTACACACGATTTTGAGAAAATATTTTACGGAGTAGAAATTTAGATGCACGCGCGCAGGTAGCTTACGTTGCACTTTTTTCTTGCGTCAGATTTTTTTATAAATGTCAAAGATGACAGGTGTGCTGTCAAGACAAATTAAAAATAATTGTTATCCGTCACTGTTGTAGCAGGCGGGAATAAGAAATGCTTAACTTTACGGTAACGAATTAAGTATTTTTGTTCACAAAGTTTCCAATGTATACGAATATTTTATTGATAGATTATTTCCGTAGGTTGTAATACTCGTGTTGAGTTCGTTTGTAGAGTGCCACCACCTTACTTATTTCTACTGTGCAATAACTGTTTATATAGCAATGGTATTCCAGTATTCCAGGTTTTGTAGGTTCTAGTTTGCCGGTTACATTTATTTAAGAAATTATCACATCATCTATTCTCAGGGTAGCAAAGAGAAATATTACTAACGTTTAGCCAACTAACAGTCCTTACGTCTAGGCCGTGGTGTTAGTATAGTTTAGGTTGTAATGGTTTTGGGACTAAAATTCTTTATTATATTCTGTATTTTGTATTCTGTATTTATATGCTGTATTCCGACAAATTAAAAGTAAAACAAACTTTATTCATAAGTATTTCAAATTGTAAACAAAATATTTCAACATCTTCGTTCCGTTACGAAAATATACGTAAGACTTCAAATAAAACAATAAACGGAACTAATGAAATCAAGTTAGAGTCGTGTTACTCTATTGTTGAAATAAGTTGTGGCTCGCCCCTGCCGCGAACTTGTTGTATTACATTTCGCTTGTTTATTTCAAGTCCTGAGGCGAACCGACTCAGTTCGTTCTTGTTTTAAATTCATAAACGTAAAAACGTACCTACGTTTGGGTTGTTCGAAGCTTTTAACATTTCGAAGATTTTGCTAAAAGCTCTCTAGAATTTATTTTACCTTGTTCTTGTTAAATTATGGAAGAAAAATATTTTTAGTAGGGTTGTAAAGTTATCAATAGTTAGCTTTATTTAATCTAGTATTTAACATTGTGGGCGTGTTCAGTGTTAATTTAGTTGCAAAGTTAAGCAAACACTTAGAAGCGCGTTCATCACTTAATTAATAGTCATTGTAACGCGTCAGTTATGCAATGTAAAACATTTTAAGTAATGTTGTTAAATATGTATTTTTACATTTAGTGTTAGTTTAGTTGCTTTACACAGCAACTTATAAAACGCGTTCCTCGCTTTATTAATAGCCATTATAACGCGTCAGATAGTGATTTAAAATTTATTTTTGGTTGTTTTTATCACAAGTGGCACGATCCTATGAGGTTTTGTTTTTTTAATTTCAGCATGGGGCAATCATTTTATGAAATAAATGTTTTTCTTTGTTTTTTTTTCTGATGTATTATTATAAATAAACATAAAAACTGTTTACCTACTTACCTATTTAATATAATTATTGAAATTTTAGTAGTTTAATTTCCTTGCGAATTCGAATTTGCAAAGTAAATGTAGCATATTTAACTGTATAATGTTCAAATAATAACTTTGTAAATTATAATATCAGGCTTTAGAACAAAGAGGTCATCTGCACATGATATGTGAGCGGCCCTCTTTATATCGTTGATAACAGGCAAGTTTTCCTTTTGTCATAAATTACTCCCAGTCTAGGTCATTGAGGTTAGAATAAATAATAGAGTATTATTTTAATATTGGAGTGTCATCGTGGAATCTAAGCCAACGACTTCAATTCATCCTAATGGCAATGTAATACGATTGTTGGTTAACTAGTTGAAAGGTGGTTGACCCATGTAAGGTTCGCCCTGAGCTGTACAACTCACCTATTTCTGCCGTGTAACAAGTGTCTTATAAGCAATTGTAGTTTATTCTGAGGGGTCCTTCGTTGCCATTTACACTTGTATAAGAGGCGACTATAATCTGTCTTCAGATATATCAAAGCACCTGTGACCAACTTCGGGTGGGACTAATTACTAAAGATTAGTAATACTTATTAACATTACTAACCTATACTAAAAGTTCTAATGTTCAAGGTTCTCCTACTAATTAATGATAACAAATTGATATACTTATTAACATCATAACAAGACTTACACAATAATTACATCTCTCAGGCATTGCAAACTCGGTGAGTATCCTGAACCCGTAAAAAAGCTAGCTATCTCTTGAAAAAAAAATGTTAAATATCGTTGAAGTGATTTGGTTAGTGTGTGAGGACCAGTTAATAAGCAAATTGTCGTATCTTTTTAGCCGAAAATGTAACGGCTGTACACGAAAATTAGGGACCTTTTACCTTTAAATATCCTTTCTGTTTGTTAATAAGGTAGTAGTCAGTAGCAGAAAGTGCCTTTAGACGATAAAATTTAATAATAGAATTGTATCGAAATGTGATTTTAATTTTTACATGATATTAAACTCAATTTTAATAGTAAAATATTACCTCAATACAAAAATTCCTCAAAATTTTTAGACTTGTATTGTTGAAACTAATATATTTGTATGTACAAATATACAAGAATTGCTTATTTGAAGTAGAGGATTATTAGTGTTCAGTTATGTTATTTTAAGAAATCTAAACGGAGAAACGAATTTTATTTCAATTGCAATTACAACAGGAGATAGAAAAAAACCGTAATAAATTGAAGTGGATAGGCAATATATTATCAGGATTACTGGCACTATCGCATCTTCCAATTGGCTGGCGCTTATTCTTCGAGGGGATCACCGTTCACGCTTCACGTAGCAAAATATTGACGGAAATGAGATGAAATTTGGCTGCACGAAACAATTTTCAGAACGAAACCTTATGAAATATAGATGATCAGTATTTTATTTGTAATCAAAAATAAAATCTTTTGTGTTTAGTTAACTATGCATTTATATAAAATACGTCACAGTAATTTCAGTGTCACATTTGCATCCTATCGCGTTAATTAGTGCGCTAACAATGACATTGGATAGACGTGGCCAGCAGTCTAAAGCGTTTCATATCGCATTATTTAAATAAAGTTTTGTTTAGGACATCAATAATGCAGCATAACTTAAAATAAGTGCGTTAAAGGCGCTTTAGACCGCAGCCTTTAACATTAACGTTAAGGAATCTGTACAGTAGCCACATCTATGGCAAGAGCATGAAAAGCTCAAAAATACTTTATTTTTGTGTAGAAATAATAATATTAGTTGCAATGACGATGGTATATAACGGCCAATTTGAAATTACTGCTCATTTTCATTAAATAAGGATACTTGTTTATAATTCAACATGGTTAAAATAAATTATACATATATTTGTTTTCACTACTCTATTTTCATACTGTTTGAATGGTTGATTACATTAAATTAAACGTTAAATATGTATGTCTCTTTTATTTAGTAGACTAACTTTAATCTAAATTATTTTCGGCAAGAGATCCCTTTTCCGAAATGAACTGATCTTAGACCTTCATAGTCAAAATACATAGACTATTTATCTTGTATGAACTCGTGTACCCTTATAAGTTGATAAGATTATCAAGTACTACAGTAATACTTCTAACTTAAATGTTAGTCATTCTTACATCATATTTGTATACGTAACACGAACTATGTTTTACGTAATATTAATCTATCCCACCTTTATCTTTAAAGTTTCAAAGTTTTTAAGAAATAATCAATGTATAGATCTCCTTTTAAATTTTATTACTAGTATAGATTTACGCGATTACTTAATCCTTAACGCTAAATTTAAAATAATTTATTAGGATAATATATTAAAATAATTTATTAATATAATACAAAATAAATGACTGAAGCCATTTTACTTCGAATAATGACCTAGTAGGAAACAAGGACAGAAGAATAATGATCACCTTTTGTCAACCTCGTAAAAAAGATTATTTGGGATTAATGCAAGAGCGGGAGCGAATAACGAAAACAGGCATTCTTTTTTTGAATAAATTATTCTTTTTTTTAACTTATAACTTAACCCACAGGCTGTGCTATTTTACTATGATCATCAATATTGTGACTCAATTGTGAATCCGACAAAAGTCGCCCCCCGTGATTATAGGTAGGACTTTGCGAGAAGTCTGCCTGACTAGCTATTGCTTTCTTCGTTCATCTAGTTTTATTCGTTCATATTTGTTAAGTATGTAAATGTTTGATTTCATAGATGATCAAATCAATTATTCCAACAAAAAATGTCAGTTTAAAATAAATTATTATATCACGGTAACAGATAACCAACGCAAATAATTACAGAACGATAATTATATAATATTTTACTTATTACGTACTTACGTATGTTTTGTAGTGTTTAAGAAAATGGTTGATGACTTTGATATAACGGTTGCATTTAAACGTTAAGTAGTAAACGCTTATAATTTGTACCACAAAAAAACTTTTACATCGATTCAGTATTCGGTTCACGGATTCCGGCGATGGTCCGCGTCCGACGGATCGCTGCTCATCCCGGATGAATCGCCGAAGGTGTTCCTAATAGAGATTTTACACGTCATTTCCGCTCCTTCCCGCCAATACACGCCTGTTTACGGACGTTACCAATTGCGTAAAGGGCTATAAGGACGGGTTGTAAACACGTTCTTCTATTATGTGTCATAAAAATTGTTTTAAGGATTATTTTGCTTTGGCGTAAAACGTGTGTGTACGATTTTCACCTATTTGTAGTTTATGTAATATAGTTTGTTGGTGTTCTATTCTTGTTTGTGTAAGACCAGCTGTGCCCGAGACTATGTCCGCGTGGAATTTAACAAAAAGTGTTTTACTTTATTTTGTTTTAGTGGTCTAAGTTACTCCTTATTACATCAGGT
>DWPA01000551.1:0-23872 GCA_018251375.1 Calpodes ethlius
TTATCGAATCGATGTCATCGAAAGGGGGAACATGTGTAGACTGTTTCATGGTACATTCAAGGAGGGTGACAACTAGTAGGCTAAATGGATGGTGCAGGGTCTAGTTATTTATTAGTAGGTAACGTTGAAGATGGACGGATCGTTGGATATTTTGATATGTGGACAGACTGGTCTATCCGACGTAAGTCCTCCTCGTTATTCCATCGAACATACCAATGTACGGCGAGTATGGATCGTGCTATTATCTCGACTTTCGTTATGCGTGTTGTGAAAGTCTGGAGTAGCTTGCTTGGTCCGTATTCCCGCTCAATTATAACCTGGATGTCTTCAAGAAGAAAGTGAAAAAACTTATTTAAAGTGAGTGCGCTCATCACCTTGGCGTTTATCCCCATTCACCTATATATATAAGCAAGCATAGCCTAGTGGTTCCAACGTTGATTTCCCGAACGTGGGGACATGAGTTCGAATCCTGTCCGCATCTCTAATTTTCAAAAAGTTATGTGCGTATTGCAAGTTAATTATCTCTTGCCTCGGTGTAGGAAAACATCATGAGGAAACCTGCATACCCAAGAGGTTTCCATAATGAAGGTGTGTGACATCTACCAAGTGAACTATGTCTGTACCCCTCACATTGTATGAGGAGAATTGAGCCCAGCAGTGGGACAGTTGTGGGTTGTAATGATGACGATAAATGTTGGTCGTCCAGGCGGAATCCCCCCGCTGGTGCGGCTGGTGTCGCACGACAACCCGGAGGTGAGCCGCAACGCGTGCGGCGCGCTGCGCAACCTGTCGTACGGCCGCCAGAACGACGAGAACAAGCGCGCCATCCGCGACGCCGGCGGCATCCCCGCGCTCATGGCGCTGCTGTGCCGCACCGCCGACATGGAGGTACCGTCAATACCATCAAACTATCAATATCAATATCACCATCATCATTTTTGATTATGATGCATTTTGAAAAACCTCTTGTATAAGTTATGACCTTGCACTAGATATGTTTACATTTAGTATCTGTACTCGTTGGCTTTATTTTAGCGACCACATCTTTAAAACTACGTCGGTCATCGTCGTCGTCGAAGTTGACACGTAGGTGCAGTACAAATTGCACTGCTAGTCTGGAATATTCTTTTACGAACAATGAACTTTAGGGACAACTTTTGAAATACTTACTTAAATTTGTAAATCCATTTTAATACCTGCTAAAATATATTTTATGTGAGTTTTGTTCTGTTTCATGATTGTGAACGCGGTGCATTAACAGGTGAAGGAGCTGGTGACGGGCGTGATCTGGAACATGTCGTCGTGCGAGGACCTGAAGCAGTCGATCATCGACGACGCGGCGCAGGTGATCGTCAACAAGGTGATCGTGCCGCACTCCGGCTGGCACCCCACCAACCCCGGCGACACCTACTGGTCCAACAGTACGTACTGCGCTTGGTTATACTATAAATATAATAATTAATAATAAAGACTTACCCATGTTATATTACTTAGATTACGGCCCTGTGAAGAGAAAAACTGAACTGCCGTAATATAGTGCCGTTCGATGTAAATTTATAATTTCTTCCTGTCACTTTTGTCTCCAACTCCGAGGCATTATCAACTGAGATTAAAATTTAATTCTTTTTAAGTATTAAAATTAAGTTTAGGCAAAGCATCTCCCGACTTCAGACTTCATAATACACACTTATGTAATACGAAGAGTTGTTTAGTCCCTTACTCAACCAAGGGAGTGTGTAAAAGCCAGATAGGCTACACGCAAAGATGATAAGAACAGTAATTATATTAAAAATATATATATTCATAACAGCGGCGACTTTTAATATGAAAAAACATTATTATTCTCTAGTTTTCCGCAACGCGTCGGGCGTTCTGCGCAACGCGTCGTCGGCGGGCGAGTACGCACGACGGCGGCTGCGCGCGCTGCCCGGGCTGGCCGAGGCGCTGCTGCACGCGGTGCGCGCGGCGCTCGCGCACAACGCCATTGGCACCAAGATCGTCGAGAACTGCGTGTGCGTGCTCAGGAACCTCTCCTACAGGTACCGCCTTACGATCCTTATAAATAACGTTTCAATACAATATTTCTGAATAAGTTATTACGTAAAATCATAATGTTACTATTTTGTTTTCTTATTGCGATTTCTTTTACGGTATTGAGTAAATGGTTAGTGTACCACAGACTATTGAATATAATTCATTCAGTTTAAACATGTTTGTTCATGTTTTGTTTGCAATAAAAAAAACTCCTAAAGAAACCATTATTCATCTTTTACAGGTGTCAAGAAATTGAAGATCCTCTATACGACACCAGGGCCCCGCCCACACAGTCTTCCGGACAAACGAGGATACAGGCTAGCGCATCTAAAGGTACGTCAGAATGTTTACTTTATCTAATATTTTATAAAAGTCCGTTATATTTTAACTGGTGATTTTACATCAATGAACAAAATACGATCGTAACTGTTGCTCATGATTTTAATGAATGTTTTATTATTTATTATAAATGTATTTGTAATACTATTACAAAAAACAGCTGTTCTCTTAAAATATAGCCTTATAAATTCGAGTTCTTTTCGTAAAATAACAATTATCTAGTTTTTTGTTATCCTTGATATAGGTAAATTTTAAATAATATGTTGCAGGTGAAAACCTCGGATGTTTCGGGGGCAGCAAAAAGAAGAAGGAGGGTTCCTCGTCGTCAAACTCGACGAGCCCGCTGGGCAAGAGCGATCTCGACTCGCAGCCGCTCGGCGACACCGGCAACAACACCCAGCTGGGGTACAGTGTCCCCAAGGGCACGGAGATGCTTTGGTCCCCCGAGGTGAATTTCCGACCTGGACCCACTCACTCATCGATTTGACCACCATTATCTACTACATGATTGTAATAAATTGATTTGATTTCATTGGCTCTGCCATAGATATTGAATCATCGTTACTCTGGGAATTTCTTTACAATCTCAATGAAGGAAACCTCGTGTAGAAACTTGCACACCTGAGGGTTTTTCGTAACATTTTTAATGGTGCGTCAAGGTCAAACGGCATTTGGTTATCGTGGGAGTCTATAGTCTGTATCTCTCACCTTATGAGAGGATACATGAGTCCAGCAGTAGGGCAGATATAATAAGGTTGTACTATTGCGTCAGGTGGTCCCGCTGTACATGGCGCTGCTGCAGACGTGCTCGAACCCCGAGACGCTGGAGGCGGCGGCGGGCGCGCTGCAGAACCTCGCCGCCTGCTACTGGCAGCCCTCCATCGACATCCGCGCCGCCGTGCGGAAGGAGAAGGGTACTCACACTTCCACTACTATATATCTTGTATTTGATTTAAGACTACTTCAATGAAATATCACGTCGAATCAGTGTGTCATTGTTTCTATAGTTGACATTACTGTATGGACATTTACCTAAGTACCTAATAAAAAAAGCAAAATTGTAACGATGTCACACGTCGTTGCCATAACAACGATCAAACTAAGGATGACATTCAGACATGGCATTCAGTTCGCAGGATGCTATATAAGTGATGGTTGAATACATTTGTACAAACAAGTTTGGTCGAACTGTGTTAGGTCTAATCAAAATAAACATGATGTGTCTATGTATCTATCCATGATCTTTTGATAAATTAGAAAGTAAAATAATAATAGCTCTGTGACTTTTGATACTTGATAGACACCTGATTTGAGAAATAGAGGTAAATAGATTATCAGGAGAGAGTATCGAGATAAAATTAACGGTCAGTATTAATCTCTGAATCCCTGCGCCTCCAGGTCTACCGATACTAGTTGAGCTGCTTCGGATGGAAGTAGACAGGGTGGTGTGCGCGGTGGCGACGGCGCTGCGGAACCTGGCGATCGACCAGCGGAACAAGGAGCTCATTGGAAAGTACGCCATGCGCGACCTGGTGCAGAAGCTGCCCAGCGGCAACCAGCAGCACGACCAGGTGAGGGGGACGTGTCGGAAATATTGATGATTCTGTAGACTGTCAGGTGGGAGTCGGTGTGTGAGTGATGTCGGCTTCGATTCTTGGCAGGCAGACTGGTCCACGTTGTAGTGGACGGTTCAATGGCTATGCGTTCTTGCATAATAGTCTATTTGTCGCGCGATACCTTATCTAATGTCAGTAATAATAGTATTACGTTTTTAAGAGTTTAGTCAGTACGTGACCAGCGCCCACCAGGCTGTTGCTGTACTTTTTCAAGTATTGTTGTTTAATGATGTTGTTAAGTAGGGTCATTTTATTATAGTCGTCAAACGTAAAAAATATATCTAATATCTTTCAGTAATCATTTATCTTTGTGGACATTGTTTTAACATATAAATAACTTTAGGAAAAGGGGTAATAAACTATAATAGTGCAAGACAACGATCACCCCTCACTCTCGCCCCAGTTACACATGCCGTTTCAATTTAGTCGGTTGTTTCATTTTAGTCTGTTCAGCCGTTATATAAAAAATCTAGTTATATAAAATTCCCATGTACGGTCAAAAGTACATGAAATAACACATTTTTCTAAAATATATTTACGTATGAAGTTGTACAATTTGAGTACGTGTGTCAGGGCACGTCGGACGACACGATCGCGGCGGTGCTGGCGACGCTCAACGAGGTTATCAAGAAGAGCGGCGAGTTCTCGCGCTCGCTGCTGGAGGCGGGCGGCGTGGAGCGGCTGCTGGCGCTCACCAAGCAGCGCCACCGCCACACGCCGCGAGTGCTCAAGTTTGCAGGTCGGTACCACCGCCACCGTCACCCGGCGTCAATATAAATAATCATCTTAATCATTATCACCATCCTTATATCAGCCATCGAACTTATTATCACTTCAGTATTTCAATTAAAATATGCACATCATTTTAAAATATTTAAACGATTTATCAGATAACGATAGTACAAAGTAAAGCATTCCAGAATTTTTATTGTTATTTTAATAATACAAAAAGATTTACCTACAGCGGATACAGTTAATGCGTTTAAGATATTCTCTGTTTGTTGGACTTGGTAATAAAAATTGTGTACTTTACTTTTTTATACAATATATATGTAATGTGAATGGTGTTAGACGTATCAGTAGTAGAGTGCAACTTAACTTATAGACTAAACAGGATTTGAGAGCCTTTTATTTTTTGGCGATGCTCACGGACGTCTTTGGGTATGCAGACATCTACTGTCAGGTGCATCATCAGATCGATTATCGGCTATTTATATAGGAAAAGTTCAATTAACCATATTTTTGTATATTGTATGTGAAACGGTGGAACGTTGATGTCGACAGGCCAAGTGCTGATGACGATGTGGTCGCACGCCGAGCTGCGCGAGGTGTACCGCAAGCACGGCTGGCGCGAGGCCGACTTCCTGACGCCGGCGCGCGCCGCGCAGCCGCGGGGCTCCTCCAACAGCAGCGGTGAGACTCCCGGGATGTGCGCGGGCGCTGCGCTCGCTCGGTCGATTGTTACCGCAACTGACAACTAGATACGTGTCTATGGAGAAAGAATTTTTAATACCGGATTTGTAGTTTCGAATATAACCTCCTTCAAAGAAACTTATAAATGTTTCTTGTAATATTTGTACAAATTAAATTTAAAAGAAAATATTGCTAGTCGAAAACACCGAAGTTATTTTTGGTTTTTACATCCGGTTATCTACTTAACGCTAATTGATTGTCGCCGAAGTTGGCCAACGATAATGGAACCGTGTTTATAGTTGACAGTTGCGCTGACTAAAGTACGTGGCGCGTTTGCGTGCGCAGCGCTCTAATGTGTCGTGGTTTTAGCCGTTTGTGATACGTTCAAGCCAATGGCGTGGGGAATGCAGATTGTTACAAGTCTGTGCAATCATTTATTTTCAATTGTCAGTTGAATTTAAATAATTTTAATTTTAAAGTCATTTACTTAAAAGTACGCTGCAGTTAATGGGAAATAACTCGAATAAAATCGTAAATGATTGAAAGATTCAATATTTGACTGGCGATTAAAAATAGGACTTCGAACCGAAGCACGAAGTGTACAAACGGATCGCAAGCTCGTAACTGAACACTGTATATTATTATTTCACAACTAAATATTAAAATAATTAAATGTACTAATGATCTACACTTGCTGCCTGCCAAGATAACAAAATATAATACATTCACTGCAATTCAATTAATACAAATACAGAATACAGTGTAACAAGAAAATTGTACTCTGCAATGAGTTGCTACCACATTGTTCTTTTCGTGTAACAACTGTACTATATGTTGAAAAAAACACAACTTGTCACAAAATATCCCAGTAAAATATGTTACACATGTACATAAATGGTTTGAGTGATTATTTCAATAAATTACTTAGTTGCCTTACATAGGAAGGTTCTCGTTGCAATTATTATTCAGTTCATATAATATTTATGCAGATGTCATTATAATTACACATAAAATAGAGCTAAAATTTGCATAAATTTAAAAATAAATGAGATTAAAGTTAAAATGTACAATGTCTCCATCATATACAGATAGGAATAGTTTGAGATTTGTACAGCCTCCGGTGAAATATTTCATTAGCTTCTATTTGGTACACATTATTTTTTATAAGTACCTATTAAATTAACTGTGATATCATTTTTTTTAAACATTTGCTAGTTGACAAGGAAATTTAGAAGTTCATTAACATTTTCAATTACATAATAGACATTACACAGTGTATGTATAACATAAGTATGTCCGTCTTAGTGTGCGTGTTGTGTACACGTCGGGTAACTCGTGTAGTGTGCGTTGTCGTGACGTCACTCATATCCATCAGTCGCTTTACGGTATCGTAGCTGACGCGGAACTCTTGAGTTAGAGATTTTATGGTTTGGTTATTTAAAGAGGCATGTTGCATGTCTGAAACTATAAGCAGGTGAAAACGGTATTAAAAAGTGTGTTGCTTTGATAAGTCGACAGATATTACTTCTGTTTATTATTACTGACTTGAAATTAACTGGTTATTACATTTATGTAATAACCGTACAACAATGGGATGGGCCATTCTGCCTCCAATAAGAAATATATATTTTTCTGAAACTTCGTGTTCTGAGGCATCACATCATAGTAAAATTTATTTATAATTACGTCTATTTGTGTTTTAAACTGTTGTTTCTTTAAGTTGGGGAAAAAATGTCTAACTGTAAGTAAATAAACCATTACAGTAACTCAAAAGTTCCTTTGCGTTGAAACGATACGGATAAACCAAATTGATTTACTTTAAAAGTTCAAAAACTTCTATCGAACATTCAATAATTTTATCTCATCCGTAATTCAATTTGGTTGCTTCAACAAAGGCAAAAGATTCACCGTGGCAAAATCGGCTGGCGGTCCCATGGAATAAAATTTGCCTTGAGACATAAAAAATTAGTCGACTTATAATGTAACAGCGCCATCTATTGGCAAGAGAATTGAAACTTTGAATGATGGGGAATAAGATATTATTCCACGGGATCGTCCAGCTAGCAAGCTCGCCGGTGTAGATAGCTCGGGACGGGCGGTAACGCGTGGGTGTGGTGTGTGGGTAGGTCAGGGCACGCCGAGCGGGGGCGCGGCGCCGCACTCCCCCAGCAACGCCAACAGCACGCTCAGCCGCCCCATGGCGTCCACGGGCGGCACCCGCTACGAGGATCGCACCATCCGCCGCCATCGGGAGGTCAGACCGCTCACCCTCACGCTTCACACTCATTACTGACACTGACACTACATCTATACTAAACGCCGACCGCCGTAGCTCCGAACGTAGCTATTAAACTGCAAAATTAATTTATTAACAATGAAAATAACTAATGTTTACGTTTGTACACTCTGTTTGATATTGGCAGCATATATTCAGCTATTCAGCTGGTCTCATAATAACTAGTATATTATTAAAAAAAAAAGTTTTATTTAATAGTCAACGCCGTTCGACGTAGTGGCAGCAAAAATGAATAACTAATTTAATAATCAATTTCTAGATTATCCACAGGTGTCTAGAGAGACGATTATTTTACTTTCGTTTTTCTATTTACCGTCGTATGTGTAAGCACTTTAGGTTGAATTTAGATTGTTATTAATTTAGACTCTTTGTCGCCGCTCCGCCAGTCGGCGCTGTGCGTTCATAAATATTGGCGTAAAATATATTTTCACACGAATTTAAGAATAATTGTAACTGAATATTCTTTGCTATTTATCCCTTTTACTTTACTAGAGAACAGTTAAAACTCCCAAACGATCACGAGTTGTGTTAAATTATTTCAGGCTTTTCCCTTAAATATTTACATAAAATTTTCATAATTCCGTTTTATACTGAGACTAGGCGCTACCCTCTTGTCAATATCATTACGATTTTCATATTCATTCGCTACTCACAGATTTAGTTTTATTTATTCTTTCACTGTTCCTTAGGTCGTTTCGTGTTTTCATTTGTAAATGTTGTATTCATGCATACGTGCAGTGTAAATTGAATTCGTAAGTAATTATAATCTTCTCAAAGGTTTTGAAGGAATTTAAAAATAATTCTTTATTCAAAGTCAAATTCATTTCCGTATCCATAATAGTATTTGCATGTTTTCAGTAAACTCATAAAACTATAATTTTCTTGTTCATTTTCTGGTCGGAGGTTGTAAGCGCGAGCGAGACAGCAATAATTTGAATATATAGAATGTCGACGGTGGCTGCGGTGACCGTGTGTGTTTAGTACAGCTGTACATTTAACGACATTAGAATATTCCTTTTATAATTAAACAGAAACAAGCACCGTCACAACTAACTTTGTCATTAAGCTTCTGTTATTCGGTTTGAAATGTGTGGATGCCAATATATATACATGTTTATATTAACCCTAGATAATCGTTTCTATATTTATTTAGCAAATTTTAGAACACGATTTATTATGAGTATTCTACATATTTCCCAGTTCGTGGTACAGATGGCGGTTCAGACTTTGATTCTCGATCTGGTCCACAGTCTTTTCAGTAATAGTTTATACAAAGATATATGTATATGTTATGTATTATAATTATAAAAATTGTAAAAAAAAGTATTGGTAAAAGTATTGGTATATGGTGTATATACCGTATGTGTATTCATATGCATTTAGTAAAGCGATTATTTCAATATTACAAACAGACCCTCAAATTTTATTTATATGTATAGATTACGCCTTTTTGCATCCACACATTCCTCGCTGAGCAATATTGCTTCTGATTTTAATTGCAAGTGTTTCTATAAAAAGCATCAAGAACCAGAATGGGTTTAAATAACTGTTGCGTTCACTGTACATTTTACACTGTAATGGATTGATCTACACAGCAATTAACCAAACTAAGCAATTAATTACACAAACAATACTGTGAGGTTGCACAGTGAAATACAAAGAAAGGATTAGTGAATTAATTTACCATTTTTACTAAGCAATGTTGCCGACATTAATTTATTATGCATAAAAAAAAAAGACCCTCATTGGTTGATTTGTTTATAAAACTCTATTTTTAAAATGACCAAAGATAAGTGTAAGACCTGGGTTACATTGAAAGTGTTTAAAAAATTAAAAACGTAAAAATGTAGAAATCACAGTTTGATATATAACTTTATCGTTCACATTGTATCAATGATTGCAATTGTCCAACTTTTAAATCATTACTTTCATTCCCGTTTACATTCAATCATTACATTCCCGTAAACCATATAGAAGGGGCTACAGATACGTCTATGATTCATATTGTGACTATTAATGAGAGTGAAGATATTCAAGAGCGATCTTATTCTTAGTACTCGTGAACTGAACATAACTAACACTTGTAAAATTGTATGCAACTGTACTCGCACACTCAGACACAAAAGTATACTGGAACATATTCATTTGGTGGAAAATTTAATTTGAATACGATGTATATGTCGTTTCAGAACGATGACATGCCGACGATGGACGTGAACAACTACCAGGACGGTCTCGGCATGGGGAACCCCAACGGGCGGCCGATGAACCTCCAGGGGGTGCAGTCGCAGCTCCCCATGCCGCCCAGCAGTCGTTAGTGGCCGGCGACGCTCGAGGACTGACTTCCGACGCCGAGGAACGGGTTTGAGTTTCCGTTCGGGCTGTAGCGATGTCGACGAACATACTTGTAATGTCCAACTCGATTCGGGATTCGTCAGGGCTTCATTTGGAAGTACACCGAGAATAGAATAAAACATCTATGCAACGGGGGAATTATTAGTCAGTACCAATATTCTGTCTATCAATTATCTTTAGTAAGCTACCTTAGCAGCTGTTACAAGTTGACGTAAATGATAGTAGTTATTTATCTAACTTTAGAGATTATGGATAGACGGAATATTGGAGACGGTAGTTAGTCGATTCATCTTTATTTATTGTAACCGATGCTTGGCTACCATCCCACCGGGTTGTTATATGGCGATTTATATATATATCTCCCCCACAAATGACCTGTTTCTCTGACGTATTAGAAAAGTGATATGTCACGACCTTGATCGAGGAAATAACTAACAGAGAAATAACATCGTTCATACATACATCCATAGGGGGGTACCTCAACGTCCACGTGGGTAAAGCATAAAAAATGAAGTATTGAAAGTTACTCTATGTTTATTTTCTTTTTTTTAATCTCACAGTGCGACGTCCATATTGTTTTAACCGGTCCCCATGGTAGCAGTTACAAGACTGTCCTCCGTGCGTTTCTTAGGGCGGATTCGATCAAACATTGTGTAATATCAGGGTACCTATGCTTCGTGTAGCTGGCAGGTGAATAAAAACTATAAAATAATACTTAATTTTGCGTACGACATTCAAATGAAAATAATGAAATTTGAAATTTTATTCACGCAATATCACATATACAAGTTTAGTGGAATCCGTCCTTAAATGTTGTGTTACAAGTATGGTTCTATTCGAAGAGCGGTTCCAGTACGCTCAGTGCTGGGTCCTGCCTCCCAGCCCGAGTACATAGTTTAGTAACGATTGAATTCTACCTTTAGTTTGGAAAATTGTCAATTATATTTTGTATGTATCTGTATTTAATTTTTTTTAAGGTTTATTTTTATGTTACCCCGGTATTATTGCACAACTTAGGGATTTGTCGTGTGGCAATCAGGTACGTTTTCTTCAATTATTGCACTGTCCACGTAATATTGCAATAATTTTTATATGACATTTATTTTAGCATTTAATAACAAAAGTTTAGCATATTATTTGGTTACGCACGATGGTAGTGGTATGTGTAGGCGCATTTATTTCCTCATGAGATGAGAGTTTCGTTTTAAGGTTTAAACGGTTTATTTTATTGGTTAATGAAGTCAGTCCTAGCGATAGGATGAGCTAGGTGATGGAAAATATTCGGTAACTCCCGACCCACCGGAGCGAGGGCGCGGTAGGACGCTACCGTGTGACTTGGACGGAATCCACAGTCGATTATTGTATGCTAGATACATCTTTATACGTTTCCATTGAAAATATGTATTTAGCAATATTTTTATGCACACACAGTGGTCTATCGGATGGGTGCGGTAGATGAAATCGACCATTTTTGTTTGTCAATATGCGTACGAGCGATAGTCGACTGTTGGCGCGGTGCGGTAGTTGACCGGAGGAAATTTACTGCCAATATACCCTGACGCGATCTGTGTTAGTCCGTGCGGTGGTCCAGACGCGCTCGTCACTGGCCAGCAGTGATTGGATGCGAAAATAACTTTAGTTTTCGTTAAGTTCACTCTCGCGATATTTTTCGAAGTACAAGAATCATATGTCAATAAGTTTAATATATTACAGAAAAGCAATTAATTTTTTCTATGGAATATTATTGTGAATTACCGCTTCCTTCTTGCCTGATAATGCGTCTGCAATTTCGGTGGTGTTAAGGACGGTAATAAGGATGGTCGATTTTATGTCGATACTAATATCGATATTTTATTCGATAACAGGTAATCGATAATTACAGATTGAATCTAGTAAATTTTATACGACAAATTTTCGCAAAACTGGATTATGATTATTTCAACCACTGGTGAAATAAACTGTTTTAATTACCAATAATTAATTAACTTTTACTCTATCAGTGTTTTGAATTTTTATGACATTGTGTGATTGTGATTTGATGCTATCATATTTCACGGTCGACGTGAACGATTTGGACCGCCGGACGTGACTGTTAAACTAATGTATCGTATTGTATTCAGTTACATTACACAGGCCGGTAGATCACGGATACATGCGTTATTACCTAATGTAGTTAAAAGTTTTCTTTGTAAAGAGATCATGTCAATTCCCCATGTATATAGTCGTGCCATTATTGTATTATTAACGTATTTTTAAAGGGGTTTCACATAGGTGTTGTGTACTGGACTTTTCTATGACGTGCGAGTCGAAGCTCCCTGCGCGAACGAGACAGTCGCTCGTTCCATCTCCCTCTCGCAAACATTCGCCGTGAACGTGAACGAGCGATCGATCGACGTAACTTCGATCGTAAATCTATCCCGTATAACATTACGCTATCATAATCAGGATTGTAATATTACATTGTTATTATTATTGTTTAGTGTAGAAGTATATCGTATTCGCAATCTAATCCCACGAAATCGATTTCGACGCGTATAATGACGTCATGAATTTGTAATATTTTGTATCCATTCCAGGAGCCTGAGTACTTGTAATATAGGTGTCTATTGTCCTCTTGTATATGTTAAGGAGTATCCGTCTTGTAGCGAGAGGCTCGCTCGGGATGAGGCTGAGCTTTAAAGTTTTGTTCGTCGTGCGCGGGTGTTAGTATGTTGCTCGCAGCGGGAACGCACCGCCAACATTGTTTTGGAGTATACTGTCTACTATTCATCGATAGGTTCATTGGTTGACCATACCGCGCAATGTGACTGACGTTGGTTTATATAGTATAGCAATCTGTGTCTCGCATTGGGTACAGACAAGTACAATTTTCTACAAGCGATAATGTATTCCTATAAAAATCAGTGATAAAATCGTATTTTAGGTCAAAATAGGTTCAATGTCGAGTAATCGATATACCGGCTCTACGAATGAATATAAAATCTTTAATACGAAATGTTTAGAAATTTCGTTTTATGTAACAGTTTAGAAGTTAACCTGTCCGTGAATAGTAGACAAGTTATTAATAAAAAGTTATTATTATAAATATCGACGGAAAAATATCGCTATCCCGAGGCAGCAGTCAACCGCACGAGTTATCCAAGGGTGCGTGTCACATCGTGTTTGGACGAAGTGAAGACATCGTTACCGACAGATGAGCATTTCCTGTGAACGGTTTTAAATCGTGGATATTTAACTGTAGTTCAGGTCATGTAGGAGCTGTTTTAACAAGCCATGTTATGCTAGTGCGGCATTAAACAAAGAAATGTAATATCTCTCACCTTGTTGCCGCTGGTTCAGTGCAATTCACTCCAAGGTTAGTCGTCCTAACAAAACTTGTCCAAAATTATCTGAGAGAGCTAGAATTGATTTTGGATTTCAGGATTAAGTTGACAGTAATATAATTATTAATAAAAATTGTACCTCTAAACGGGTCGCGAGTATTATTTATTCCTGATTACAATACACTGACAATCTTCTGAATGAATATATGAACAGTACAAACCTTCGTATCGATCGATTGACTAACACACGCACGTACTACATCAACATATTACTCTATTGTGTCGTGACTGAGTAAGCGACACAGCTACGTCACAATTCGTACGTCTATCTCTCTCGCACGCGGTCGTACTACGTGCGCGCGAGCGGACGGAGATTCGTTACTATTTTATCAAGTCAAAGTGAAAAAAAAAACTAGAAGTTTAAAAACTTGCTGTTTAAAAGTGCGTTTGTGTATGTGTACTGTGACTACGGCAGCTTCAGTGACAGTTCTATCCACGATTTAAACGCCGAATATATTCACGAATATAATATATTATGAGCAATATCATCTGTGGCTGAGTCGACTTTATAACGACTGATCTCTTAAGCGTGACAGTGACGCTCACGATGGCAGCTGAGGCCTTATTCTATGTGGACGACTAGCCGCGACGTAACGCGACGAGATGCGACGAGCCGCGACGGTACACGATGACGTTACTACATAATCCTGTGGTATTATTGGAAAACGAAACGGTTCCGTTGCAAAAGTTGCAAGGTTTGCGCGTGATTCTTGATTGAGATGTCAATATAAGTAATTAATTGAACTAATTCTTTAACCTGGAATGTTTTAGAATTCACAAAGGAACAAAATAGTAATCCAAAGTTTGAATATTATTCAAAGCAGGTGTCGTGTTAACAATATAATGATTTCTATTTTGTGTGATCTTCTATATGTTCTGATTTTTAAAACTTGTCGCTGTGACACCGAGCCCTTAGATACGTTTATTCGATATTCAAGTACCGCCGCGGCTCGGCGCTCCGTCGCGCGCAACGAACAGGTACGTACCATTTCTGTTCGTCCCCTCCGCGTTACTTCAGTTTAGTTGTATAATTTTAGTGTAACTATTTATTTTAGTTTATCGATTCGTATACACCATAACGTTAGGCGATATAGGAGTTTAAGGGATTTTGTGAGAATGTTGTTTTAGATATATTTTTATGCACAACAATGCATTTTTGATACGTCCGCGACGCGACTCGATGACTGAGCAACCTGGTACAAAACTACCCTCAATCAGTGCATTATAATGTTTTAAGTACTCGTGTATGTAAGTTTTGTATGATATTTTTTATTGTAAACGTTTAAGCGAATGTACAACAGAGTTTTCCATTACAGTATGCTTGCCAGGGCGAAGTCGCTTCTATGAAGCGAATCTTTTTTATATAATGAATATAATTTTCACACTTTAATAACTTTTGTTTACGTAGCTTTAAGGTTTTTATTTAATCGTACTTTTTTATTTCTTATTTATACGAGAATATTAGACAATTGTAGCCGTAGATAATTATATTGTTTCAGATGTAGTATGATTTATTGAGTAGGTGTATTATCGGATATATTTTATAAGTACCACTTCTATGTAAGCATTGTTGTATAAAGACTATATTTCTTTTCCGCTTTGTAAATGGATTCTTGTCGTTAACAACTTGCGACGCGCTGAGGATCTCTCGATTGTCTAATTAATATTATATTATACGATACGATACTTCGGCATAGTGTTCGGAGTAGGTCTAGGTGACACCATGATTGAAAGTATATTAACGTCCGTGGTCAACCACGGGCTGGAGTTGTTGGAACAGTAATACTCGATTATTTATATTTTTGAAATTTTATTATGAAAATTATTTAACGAATACAAATCTCCATTAGTTCGTCGTTGCGACATTTTTTAGTTATATGATACTTTTTCTTATGTCATGTTGTCTTTAGAGTTTAATAGAAAATATTCTTTCTTACATAAACAAATTATATTATACACATTTCACAGAAAATTAAATGGATGATTTTTATTTTGTGTTTTTTTTGTTTCCTTTATTTTTTTTTATCTGTTTTTGACGTATTATTTTGACAGCACGCGGTAGTGTTATCCGATAGTTGTACGGAGGGCCTACATCCCTTAGGTAGGTATCTTACATACTAAACTAAATATTTGCTCGAATTAATCAAAACTTCTATTACAGTTTACTATGGATTTGCACAATGTAAAGAGACTCAAAATGGAATTAAGGGTTTTTGAAATTTTTACCAATTTGTCGTAAAGTAAATTCGTGTCGTAAGCGATTACCGCCAATATACGTTCAGTTAATTTTACGCATTGATGTGTGCAATACGAATACGTTGGGACTACTCTGTTGTCTGTCATCGGACGGTTCGTTTTTGTACGATGCAGCGCCACCATGCGGAGATTTCGGGAAACTACATTTTGCATAGACTACGATTTGTCGTCAAAATGGCGCGTATCATGTGAGCGCAATAACTTTGGTGTCCCAATGTATTAATGTTACATATATCAGTGCTCCGATGGCTTGCAGTCATTGTTTTTACAGTTAAATGGTATCCCGTTTGTTCTTAGATGATTCACGTTTTCTAGTTAAGTATTTTTTACCGAATAATGTAATTGGGTACTAGTCGATTGTTAGTAATACGAAAGTTATAGCGAGGTAGTGAATATTTTTTATCTGTTTTCGTAGCGAACCTGGCAAGGGATTCGGGATGTTTGGATGAAAGCGATTTGAATGAATTTTGATTAACTAATAACTTGTTGCGTTATAGACTCCTTTCACCGCGATCGAGTGCTGAAATATGACATAGGTTTTGTAAAATTTTTTATACTATAATATAAATATTTCTGCCGTAAGAAATGTCATTAAGGTAGGTCAGATTTTCAACACTGGATTTCGCTATCTAACTATGATCATTAGATCTAATTATTATCTTAGTTTTCTGTCTAGTCATAGCGAATGTGGCTAAGTACGATCAAGTAAAGAAGTCCATTTAAATTATTTAACTCCAAACTTATTGTAATCACATTTGGCACAGAGAGTTATCATTAAACCGGAGACAATTTATTTAGTTGGAACGCCACGTACTGGACGCAGCGCCTCGTTCAGCCGCCACCGATCCCGGTGGAACGAGTCCCAGAGACCCAAGTATGTCTCGAAACTAGTGGAATGTTAAATTAAATTAAGGGAATCTCCTATCTGTATGAATGCTCACGTTTTATATTTATCGGTAGTGTCCTTAAAATATTAATCAGTTATTGAATTTATAGATGTAATAGAGGCGTATTTGAAATTGTATTGAATTATTGTAAGTTGCATCTTAGAGCGTGCACAGTTTTTATCGGTGATCGGATACATTTTGTACTAAGTACTACGGGAGACGTAATGTTAAGATGTTGTAAGCGAACACCGTTGCATTATCCACGACAGTATTATTCAGTAATCTCATGTACCAACGTTGCTAATACACTTAACTACATTTAATTATGATGTGAGTTTTATTTGTGTCACCCCACACTGTTAGTTGATGCACCCTCAGCGTACAACGCAAGCGAGATTGGTAAATATAGTGATGTTTCTTATCTGGAAATCTTAAATCTGATTCTTCCTACACAAATTTTAATATTAGTATACTTGGAATGTGACGTCATAACGGCCGGATGATTTGTGTCACTTGAATGATCGACCAACTTGATCTGTTGCGGGCGTAGTCCGAGGTTAAAGGAGTGATGTGATTAGTATCGATGGAAACCCTGCAGCCAGTCCGATCAACTGAAAATACTTATAAGGCGATGGCGGAGGCCTTCGGTTACTTTAATGATGGAATCGTTGTTAAGCGTCGGGGAGCACGCTGCAGGAATACATAGACAGGACCTCTCGTTACGTTACGCGAATTCCTGAGTAATTAACTTCCAGAAGAGCTCCTTATCTGTATTCACAAACAATACTATGAGTTCTTACAATGCTTATGAACGCATAAGGTTATAAAATCAGTTTATGTCAATGAAATTCAACACTGCACTTGTTAAAATCGACACTCACTTAACGCATAAACCCGCTCATGGTTTGATTTTTTGTATTGCCCATCATTGTCTTTGGCATAATTCCAGAAACCAGAATGAAGTAGGCCGCATCAAATAAATTAATCACTGGACTGTAAAGAGCGCTATGCGTGTTTATGGTAATGTAATCCTTAAGTGTTTTGTTTATGAAAAGAATGGCTAGACGAATGAGGGCGAAGAACGAGCGCACCGAAAAATAGCGTCCTTCATATTATGTTGTTGTGTTACTTGGGTAAGTATTGTTCTTGAATTTGGGGGTTGTTCGCGCAGACACATATTTAATGAGTTGTTATTAAAAAAGTTTAGATAAGTATACTGGGAACGTATCGATACTGTTAATTTTGTTCGGTATCGGTTCATATTAAAATTCAGTTGTCAACTGCTGGATCCAGTATCCAAGTTTCTTTTTATTTTCCGTCAGCCAACGAGCACAAGTAAGTGGTCACTAGATGTCCATGGATATTGAAACAATGACTGCTGTGGTACCGGCAAAAAGAGAGCCGGGAGACAATGGTACTTCCGAAGGTCGACTAGAAACGTTTCATATTTAGTTAACTACATTAGTATAATATTACTGCATAGAATTCCATAAATGCAGGCAAGCTCAAAATTAACGGCTTAATGAAGGTGCATTTGAGCGCAGCGTTTGGTAATAACGTTAACACGTGTTAGGGGCATAAAATAATACTATAATCGTAGCCAGTTATACGTGGTTTACCGGCAAACTAGCTCAACAAAGCTCTATCATGCTGTACCTGTGTGCCTTTAATTAGTTATTTACGACTTGTGAGTTGATTGCTTTTTAAGAGTGTACTAAAGGGCACGTATTCTCGTAATAGAGGAGGCATGGAGTGTTCTCCAATACAATGCGTCGTATGATTTGGAAGTCTTATAGTCTCAGTCTAAGTCTCAGACTATGTCATATGCGCTTCGAGAGGCATGTTGATGATTATTTCGGTTATTATCATTATTTCTAGTAATCCTGTTGGTATGTTTTCGATTTATGTGTAAATAGCTGGCATACGAAGTCTCGATCTACTTGATGATATGTGGTCATCATGATAATTATATGGTGGGATCAACAACACGGAAAACATCATCGATGCGTTGTCTGCCAACAAAAATACAGATGTAGAACAACAGAAAGAGAGATAAGACTCAAGCCCCCCCAGCAGATACACGAGTTGACTCAAGCAAGAGGCTGGTACTGTCAGCCAGACCCCGCGGATTTAACGTAATTTAATTTAGTTGTTGAACAGTTGCGAAATTTGGCGTGCCCAGTATCGATGTTCCTAGATCTTCAAGGAGCCTATTTTATTTACGATAAGAAAGTGAAATATTTTGTATAGATTTAAAAAAGACCTACAAAATCTGTTTTGATTGTCTATAGAAAAATAAGTGACATACACATTGCAAATATTCTGCTTTCAACATTTTGACGAATCTCATTGTTCCGAAGGCCGACTCATCTTGAGAACTTGCGTCGTAAAATTCATAATGAATCGGGTAATCCTACTTACAGTATTAATCGACCTAACAGGGCACCGAATTAGTAATAAATAATGTGGTATAACGTTTACTGCTAATTACACAGGTAGGTACTGAGGTTAGCGAAGCGATCGGAGTAAATCTGTGTGATCTTCTATTAGCAATATAATTAATAATTGTACTTGATATTATGCCGCTATTGAATATATTTGAGCAGTTTTTGGTGTCGAGATATTTTGTTACATGACAATTTTAAATTTCATAGCGTGGGTTGGATTGTAGAGAAAGCAATTCTTTCGGGCGCCGTTTATTATTAGTATAAACATGGTTGTTAGGTACCTGTTTGGGCCTGCGGCCCTTTACCACCATTAAAGATAACAAAAAATAAATAGTGATAATTTTTTGGTGACAACCCTACCATCTACACTACCACACCGCACTACTAAAAAGCGTTAAAATATATCAGTGTCCTATATCAACTCACAATTAAAAAATGTAGATATATTATTAGTTTTTCCGTTTAACATCTTTCATCTATGAGAAATAAATAGGTTTCTTATAGCGCATTGAGGGCGGGTACTATATTTATACGCTCATAATTTCATGAAAAAGATTAATACGCTCCTGGGATACACAATTATGGAGGCGTGCGTCTCTACATCATACCTACTTTATATACCTATAGGTATGGTTTTAGTAGGTGGTAGAATAAATGTACAGTTTCCCTAGGACGTATCACCATCTCATCTATTTTTGTCGTGTAACAATTATGATTTTAGTAAATGTGTCCAGGTCTCAAGGATGCTTGGCTGTCGATTAAAGTTATATTAAAAGCCTTTTATTATCAGATATCCGTTCTAAGAGGCAGTAACGTTTTCGTGATCAAATTCAAATGGGACAAATTACTAATGATTCATTACAACCCATAATTGTCCCACTGCTGGTCTCGAGTCTCTTCTCACAAGGTGAGGGGTAAACCACGCTGGCCAAGTGCGGATTGGCAAACTTCACACACCCTCGAGAACATTGAAATGAACTCTCAGGTGTCCAGGTTTCCTCACGATGTTTTCCTTCACCGAAGCAAGTGATAATTAACTAGTAGTACGCAGATATCTTTTTTTTTAAATTAGAGGTGCGTGCAGGATTCGAACTATCACTGCTTTTTAATGATAACTCACGATTACTAATGCACTAATCCCTATTAAATGTCGTAGCGTCCACGGTCCACTTACAAACGAATAATAAAATTATATTACTAATACCGAATACTAAGAGGAGTTACTAATTACAGTCCTTTCCACAGTCCTATTTGAGGTTATGTGACAGATGTCTATGGACGCCAGGAATTAGTGGCACTGTAAGTTTGTTATATATTGTGACAATGATATATATTTAAGCTATTTTACATGGTCTGTTTAGCATTTATTAACAGTTACTGGAATTGATCGGTTTTTCTATTTCATTCTCCGCACACTATTCTATAACGTAAAACAATGTCAGCATGTTGATGAATGAACCTGAGACATTGAAATCTGAAATAACAAAAACCATTCACAATAGAATTGGAGAATCCAGCAAAAACGTCAAGCGGGTCGCATTGCTTAATTCGGATCATTATCGCATCACAAGAAGAGCTTTGACAAAAACAATAATACTATCGGGACATCGTCTGGAAAACTACTAATCAGTATTAGGATTTCCCTCCATTTATCTTCCGTAAAAACTATCGTTTCCGTAAGAAAAGAAAATAATTAATTCAGGACTTAACCCAGTACCCGTCCCGCCATAATTTATTACTAGAGAAAGGAACAAAATAACTCTTGAACAGTTTAGTGCGGCAACACGTTAATATAATCCCGCTACAGCGTCGACGAAAATATCTTGGCATCAAACTCTTCACGTGCGCTAAGTACTTGGATATAATTTTTTATAGGCAACATACAATGCACCCGAACAAATAAAACCAGTTTTAATAAGCCTTAATGCGAATGACTACATCTATTCTTCAACCAACCAACCACGGTCGTCAGTTTCTGCTGTTGGAAGTTGGGTACCGTATTTAATCTGAACGTATTGGTATATATGCTAGTGTTGATAATATTTCAGGTTAGGTAGACCAGTGTTTCCCAACCTTTTTTGTGCCTTAACGTTTCTAATTTTTTATGCCCCTTATGCAACATACACAATTTTTACTATTAAAAAAATATTTGTTCACTTAAGAAATATAAATGAGAGGTTCTATGCGAAAGGGTTACAGTCGTGTCGAGGCAATTTTCGAATTGCCCCCCTTAAACATCATATTGCCCTCCTGTGGAACGAGGACTGCACGTTGGAAAACACCGTAAAATGTACCTGGTCATACACTTATAACACGGAGAGGGTTAGTTTTTTAATATCACGTTGGCCTAAAGTGAAGCAAAAAACAATGTACGTGTGTGGTAATATCGTGTACCGTGATAGTCAAGTGTAGGAATATGTTTTTATGACAATGGAAAGTGGTAACTAACCAGTAACTATAAGAAAAAATCATCATACCAAGATAGCTTGTAATGGCTTCCTTGAGATGGTTACACATTACGTATGACTGAAGCGGTTCTAAGAGTTATTATTCTAAGAATGTAGTGTTCAGTGTAGTAGAAACTCGTTATCGGTGACCAATACGACGCCAAGTCAAACATTAATGACTCACCAAATAGTAGGTTTCGTCATAATTTTAAAAACGTACCACAAATGCCAAGTCGCTACTAATCCCATTGCATAGGTATATATACCATCTTCAGGTTTCATTTGGTAGATACATAGTTAATTAATAATAACTTTAATATTGATAATTTGTCATTTTATAATATGTTTTTAAATTATTTTATATTAAGCGGTCGAGGTTGACGCTCGTATGCCAATATGAGAATATCATACGATTGATACTCGATCGATTACGTTCTCTAAGTCTATAAGAATAAATACAATTCTTAAAATACCATTATTAGGACATAATAAGTAGATATATTACTAATAGCAAGATTAAGCCGTTAATCTGGAATTATTAAATTTGGAGTATTTTAGAATCGACGCCGTAAATAAAGTTTAGCCGCGAATCGATCCGTATCGACCATTGTTTAGCGTGCACCTAATTAAGACGTCGGCTCGCCGGCATAAAATATCGATAATTCATTTCGTGTAGTTCAATCGCCCACGTTTAATATGCGGATGTTATTTACACGCGACGGTTCAGTCTTAAGTGTTGCTTCGTCGTTTATTCACAACGATCAGTTAGAATAAACTGGTATCTATCTATCACGTCCACTCGGCCTCTCCTAATTTGGGCGACTCAGACCGGTCCTGAGCCTGCTGAATCCAGCGAAAAAGGGATGTAGGTTGCCCTACAATCACACGGAGAGACGACCTGAAGAAACTGGTATAAATACATCTAGTTGTTTAATTTTTACCTTTAACGGGTGTGAGTGGAGGAGAAGGGTACTCGGTGCAGGTTTCTATTTCTTATTGGATCTCGAAAAATGTGTTTTCACGAAAATACGAGTGGTTTCGCGCAAAGACAGTTGCTTTATGCTTTCTGACTGATTCATCTAGTGTTTTCGTGGAACTGCGAATTGAATAGAATTTCGCGTTTCTCTGAAACAGCCACGAAGTTAAGGACAGTCTAAAGTTTAGGTAGTTACTTATTGGGTGGATTTATACGGTGGGGGAACTGTTGATGTGACCGCGAGTTAAAGTCGTATTATACACCCTGTTAGCATTGTCTTTATTATTAGGTTTGGTATATTTTTAGTTATCAAGACTTTATTTTACATAGATTGAAATTTTTGGAGCGATGGATGTGAAATATTTTATTCCAAAAGACATATAATTTACTCGTTGGTAGCATACATAGAAATAGGAGCTTAACATAGTAATTTTCAACTATTTTAATACATTATAATCCTAGTAACGTCAGGTCTACCTGGCTAGTTACAACACTCTTGCTCGAGTCAGTCGCCAAACGTTTGACTTTCTTTTCTCTACTCAGCTGGCAACGCATCGGTGATGCCTTTTATTTAACTGATATCCTTAATCGATGTTGACCTTTTAACATGAGATGACTCTTGTCCCCACTCTTCGACTTAAAAACCTATCATTTAGAGGAATTATAATAAATTCAGAACGACTAATCGTAGTCGTGTCGTGTTTAGTAAACGGGAGTGCAGGTTGGCAAGTATTTAGCCACGAGTGAGGTGTAATTTTAACATCTCTAATAGCCGCCTGTATTACGGACATAATCGTCGAAGTCGGAGGCACCGCGGGCTAGCGCACATCTAGCCAGATTAATAGGCGCACTAACTGTATGGTAAATATATGGTGCCTAATGCTCTACTCCGGCTGGAATAGTTACGAGAATTACCTGTCCAGTTTCTGTTTTTAAATAAATCGAATTCATTCGTTTATGTTCGACGACGTTGCGGTTGAATCTACTGGGTGTGAGGTTGTACTATGTTTTGTGGGATTAGCTGCTGCTGAGGGATTACAATTATTACCTGAGCTGAACCTAATGCCGAATCCATCTTCTACTGCTTGCAGCGCACACTAACAAACTAACGGACGTTTAGATTGTAACAGTCTCCTACTAATCTCTCACTTAATAACAATATAGATAGTATGGACCTTACGCAAAGCCTAATTAATAAACGGGTGCCCTACGATACGGGATTGTGGCCCCAATACGGTCAATGGACTCTGGGTGGTTAATCTCGACAGTATCCATACAGGATGGTAGGATTGGTTACATTAACGGTTACCTCTCTTAATATCCACCGTAATATTTTTACGTAAGATAAGGTTGGCATAATAGTACATTTTCATGAGTTTTCTTAAAATATATCTACGTTATAGTAATAACATGAAGTTTTTAT
>DWPA01000552.1:0-23867 GCA_018251375.1 Calpodes ethlius
AAGGACGGAAAAATGATATCATTAGGTTTGTTCACTTCCATATGTAGAACAGCCTGAGAATTCTTCAGTACGTTAAACTAGGATTGGACAAAAAATATTTGTAATTAGATAAATAAACAATAATAAATACCGGTTAATAAAATTGATTAAAGTTTTCCCGAGTTGTTTACGCAGATGAAGAATACTACAACTATAAGATTGGAGATAATAGTTAAAATTTTCCCAGGAATATGACCTTAATGGCGCAAGTCCGACTTAAATGGCTAATGTCGATGGCAGTGGAATGTTACAGAGTAGGTCATACATGGTTAATAGAAGTTAGCTAGAAGTTTTTCAGAACCAATCAACGTCAATTACAGATTATGTAAGGGGTATTTGATGGATTTTGATGCGTTAGATACGAATACCATGGTAGTTATATATGGCGACCGATTAAGGTAACTGTGTCGATAACATGATTTTGCTTCATATTGTTATAACCATTTACTTACCTCACGGCCTAAAGTTTATTTCTCGGAACAGATGCCGACACAAAATAATAAAAAAAAATGAGCTCGGAAACGTTCACTTTTTAAAATGTAATTTACTTAATTCGCTACACGTAACAAGATTGCAATATTAATCTAAACGCATGAATAAAATTCAAAATAATATCTCGTCAGCGTATCCTAAGAATGTTTTTCCTATAAATGTCACGTGTGAACGAAAACGTTCACACTAAATAAGTTTCAGATCTTAAATAAATCAAGTTCCTCATTTGGCTTCTTTTTATTGAATAAGTTTGCAAATACAAACGCAGTGTACGCGTTAAAGTTTATGTGCATAGTTATTTAATGATTAACTCAATAAGCATCCATTAAGTGCTAATTCCTCATAAATATATCAGAAATGAAACATCAGTATTGCCAACGTAAAATAAATACGTTAAATGTATTGAACGGCGTGAGGCCATGTTTATTATAATCGTTTGGATGCACGTAATGAATTTACTATCAGCTAGTAGGTGAACACGGCGTGCAATAAAATCATTAATCCGCATAAAATTAGCACGCATTCATAAATACTTGAGCACCACTAATATTGTTACAATGCTGTTACTAATGAAACACTTCGCGACCGACATCTCGTTCTCACGTACGCGGCCGGTCGGCGGGCGAAAGAGACCGACGATGCAGCAATGTGTGTTACTACAGATAATGGAAAGGGCTCGAGTATGCATCAGCGACCAGACATAGGATAGCAGCTAATTCTTGACCGTTGACTACGAAACCGCAGTGACTATGTTTTCGTTTCGGTATTTCGATATTACTTCACGTGGTACGTAAACGAGTCCTCGCTCGCCTTGAAAATTAGGTGTTTCTACGACTTCAACTTTCGTAATATTCTGGACTGCTGTACAAATTTAACATCGTGCTACATTTATTTAATACGTACAGTTAATTAAAGACTTCCACTTAACGGTATCCTTCATCATACTGACAATGTTTATCCAGAATTTGATTCAGAATAGAAAACGTGCATAACATATAAAAATGACTATACTATGCTACAATGCTTACGAAATAGTCATAAAAAGCGTACTGAATCCGTAATTACGGCAATCACAGTAAAATGTGAGTGCGCTAAGTTGCGCCTCAAGCTGACAGATGTCGCGGGGGTCGCTGCGCGCGCGCCGTCCGCGCCTTCGCGCTCATTCAACCGTTTATGAATGGTCGTAATCTTCGCTTTCCCAGGGCCGGCCTCAGCCGCGATCTACCACCGATATTACTACATACCACTACCTGCCTCGCCTTTGTTCTCCGAACTTTTGTTGGTAGTCTAAGGCGATGCTTGCCGGTGTGCGGTTTTTAGTGTCGTTACTATTATATTGTTCTCAGTTACGGCTCCATAGCATCGCTTCATTAAAATCAGTAATCATTTCTGGCTCTGATCTCAATACTTAAATTAGTCAATATAGTAAGCAAATATGTATCGAAAACCATGCAATAAATGTAAAGGTCACAAAATTGTAAACGTGAATAGTAGGCTAAACACTGGGAAGTACATTTTGAATTTCGCACTGCCACTTTTCTCAATTACAAGCCCGTGCAAACGCCGCGTGAGGCAATAACACCTCCCTCTTCATCATCCCTTTTATTTAGGAGGAGCGCAATGACGACTTAATATTTCAACGGTTATAACTCCGCCGGCGCCGCTGCGACGACATTGCCCATTGACGCCCAAATTCATCCCTAACTTATTCATGGTATCTGACGAACTCTCCCTCGCGTCCTTATCTCGCTGCATACAGAACACGACTTCAATTTTGCTCGGAACGAGCTCATTTCTCTTATATTAAAAGTGTGCCAGTTATAAAGTTTGGGGGAAACTTTGATTACCCCCTCTGACCTAATTATTAAAATACACTAATTTTGTTTTATATATCTAATTAGCGGTATTTTTTTAATAAAAAATTTACTCTGCTAGGGACAAGCGGAAGGTTTCAAGCAGAGTTAGACCTTTAATAAATTGTTAAATGAGGACGCTGATGCTGCAGAATGATTCGATGTAAATACGCAGGAACCTACTTGTGCCGTAAACCCACACAGTTTGCAAAATTGTTTAATGTTAATATTGTCACATAACTAGCTAGCTAATTATAATCATTGATTCTGATAGTTTCCCTTTTTAATGGGCATAGTTGCAATGGCATTTTGCGAACAGTACTGATTAAATACTTGCATTCTATTTACTTCATAATACATAGCAGCTTTGTTGAGTAAGACTTTACTAGTCTTACTGGTAGTAGAGTATCAAAAGTACAGATGAATTTGATTGTCATAGAATACTTGTAAACATTTCTGCAACGTGTAGAAGGAAAGATTTCGCTTTCATGCTGACGAAGGCGAGTTAAGTAAACAACTGCACCGAAATATTCGCTAACGGAGCCAAGGTTATCGAAATGCGACTGGGCCGGCAGAAACTTGCCCTAAAGGAATGTCGTATTTAGCCAAGAAAAAAAGTTGTTTCCGCCTTCACTTATGTAACTAACACCGGTATATTTGTTTAAAACTTAACCAAATTCACACAATTGGAGATCGTGATAATTTGAAAATCGAAATAAATATTCCTGTTCTTAGTATGACGAAAAGTTCCGAAGCGCGTCATTATGACGTGTCACACTATCTTGTACCCCAGCTGTACCCGTTAAATGCCCAAAACATGCAAACGGGTATAGATGTAACCCAATTACCAACGGGTTTTTGTGTCGCGGGTGTACCGCGCGCGCTGCATCGCGACGTCGAGTCGTAGCTGATACAGTAGTCACCGTCAAGGTCCGAACGTTGGCGATTACCATCACTATCAGTCGGCATTCTACTAATCTGCGATTGTCGCTTCTTTACCGTGGTATAGAATTAATCGTCCACAGTCCAATACCACAACAGTAACTTCGTGTTGGAGAGTCCTGTAAATGTTTGAATAGCTCTGACCTGCTTTATTTGCTTGTGCGTCTGACAGTCTTAAACTAATGTAATTTAGCGCGAATTAAATTTGTAATTAGTTTGTATGGTTTAGCTCTCGTGGTTTTGGAAGCTAAATTTGATCGTGACCCAAAAATAGATGTGCGTACAGTCGTGTTTTCTTGTAAGGGTACTTGTTGTATTCTTATTTAGCATATTGTTTTTCCAGTTTCAATAATTATTTTTCTTTAAACCATAGTTTCATTGACTTATCATATCACTGTTCGGTGCAATATTATTTTATGCGTTTTGTTAGGAGTTTACAAATGTATTTCAATTCGAGGCAGCAGTTAAAAACTGGTCTAAAATTTATTAGCACTTCTGAATACTAAGATAGAAATTCTCTTAATGGTCTAATCATAACCATACAGGAATCTTTGTTTTAAGAAATTCCACGACAAAATTGCAGTTTTTATTGTTAAGTGTCATGGGATTTAAGAGAATAGCGAGCACGCAGACTTGATATCCCGATATAATGAGCGACTAGTAAATATTTAAGAACTGCTGATAAGCACAACGTGAATGGATGCGTTGCGTCTACGTAACATTTCGTATAGTTTTAATGTTGGTTACTTTTGTAATCTATGTATACAAATATGAATTCGGTTTGTTTAGAATATCGATATTAAAATTACTGTCTTTATTCCCTAAGGCCACCGATGACGCGTCATCGCTATCAGCGGTGATAGCTGTGTGTGCAGCTATATTATCGCGTCTTGATTACATTTCGCTTCACGTTTATTGCCAATCTCACACTCTACAATTGGCTTTTAAGTGTCCACTCGTGAGACTGATACGATTATTTGCGAGCCCTAATTTATCTTCATTTTAATAATGTCTCTCGATAATTTCTATCTCATATTATTTAATAGTGAATCCACTCAATGTAACCTTTATAAATCTGTCAGTGTAAGTTTTTAAAAGTATTTCACCACACGACCTCCACGAACATTAACGCTCGATATCGGCTGCGGTAGTCATATCGCGTGTCTTTTTGCGGTCCACATTTTTATTCTTATCTAAACGCAGTTGGAAATGTGGTGTGTTTATAACTCATGACTCGTTGGTATGTGTGAAGTGCAAGTGATCACGCGAGCTGAGTTAGAAGGAATCCAGCTTTAGATGCTTGATCGAGCGACTGCCGTCGATAACTCGTTGCAACTCGTTATAAGCGGGAAGCTTGTTGCTATCGTTATCACATATTTGATTATCTGGTTTGAGTATTACATCTCTGCAAACTATATTCGTTCAATTCGTGCCTCGTGAAAAATCAATATGTTGTAATACTTGTAATATTTTGAACAATGTCTTTTGTATTGTTTCGGGGACAGCTAAATCAATTTCCACGGTGCTCTTACATGTCGTGAGTGTTCGATGAGATTGTACAGATAATCTTTTATGTATAGTCAGTTGACAGTTTAGTGAAACTACATTGTTGCTACTAACGAGCACCTATCCGATAGCGCGGCGTCCTTGGGGGATCCGGCGCTGCGGGCTCGGAACGCCCTTCGCCTACATTTTGTCCTTGCTGACACCCGATGTATAACAAGAAAACCTGTTATAATAAATACTTTTATAAAAGTATAAATTGCTTTAATTTCAACATTGTAATAATTAAATGATGCAATTCAAGAGATAATTTAATATGTCGTCTCTAAGGATGACTATAGTCCTTTGATGTGAAGTGATTGCTGATTTAAATGTGTAGCCCATATTTAAATGCGCCTCGAAATGAAAATATTGAGGGAATGCTTTCCCCTCCCCTCCCGTTTTTAAAATAGGAATGTATAAGTATTGTCCTCGGCTTCCCGATGACCATAAATATTACAATTACATTCTCTATGAAGCTGTAGCTACACTCAATACTTCAAAAATTATTAGTTACACTGATTGTTTCGGGGAAGTCACAATGAATGAATTTTCCGCTTAGAGCTGTGTTCATTTTCCCCTTGGTGTATCACGATAGGTGATTCATGGGTAACATACCATTGAAGTACATGTCTAATGGTAAATACGTGTAGAGTAGAGTAAATGATCAATCAGAGCGGCATTGCTCAGGGCCCTTGACCCTCAGCAGTTACGACATACCACACGTCCTTTTTCCCTTATTTTATATGACTTGCATTCCGGGTCAAGGTCGCGTGTTGATGAGTGGAGGAAAACATTGTCACACTGTCATTGGTCAGTTGCCACTTCGACGCACTCTTTATGCCATAATATAATATTTTTAAGACCCGCATTTTCCTTCTCGTTTTGTTCCTTTTAAATTCCTTCGAGCTAAACTGCATAGCTTCGTTTGTATCGTATGCGATTACTTTTTATTATGTATACACACTGTCTGTCTCTTTCGTCGATTACATCGAAATTTAATGAAGTACCGATCATATGTTTAAGTGTCTATTATAACATTATTCTTTGATAAGACGGTAGATAGCCGATATCAATTGTGTAAGATAAATACGTGAGTTATTAACTTTATATTGGTCCAGTAAGAAATCATTGATTTTAATTTATATTCAATCTAATTTCTTTGGTAAATTTTGAAACATTGACATATTGCTAGTGACAGTGCTAAGGCGTTCACTTCAATATAAACACGACCTGTGAGTCCTGTTTCGTATACTCTACTGTTCATTATTGCTGTCTCTCTTCCATTTGATGTTCTCAAGATTGGAATTGTAATTCTATCGCAGAACAGTATTTAGTATGTATATTGACCATCTCATCCATCAGGAACCAAATGGAACCAAAGCTTCATTTCTAACGATAAATCTTTAGAAAATTATTCATATTTACCCGTTTTGTAATGTATCGTACAAATATTATATTAAAAACATAAGTTCGTCACAACACGATCACGACATTCCGACGTATCGGCGACACGGTGACGCGACGCGACCCGCCGGCCGTGTGCGCGGTCGCCGTATGTGGGTCAAGATAACGCCGAACCCGCTACCTCTCCCTCGAACGGCGCCAAACATTTACTTGCCTCTTATGGACACCGATTATTACTGCCCGTTCTAAGTGCAGTGTTCTGCCGAGCTGTTTGTCATTGATTGCAACCAATTTAAGTTGGATGATTACCGTGCACATTGCTACACTATCCGCAAAGTACAATACTACGTTCATCCAGTGTATTTTAAGGTTTACTCGGTTATGCAGTAGATAAAATTTGAAAGCGCAAGCCACCGATGTAACGCCTATTCCGAGATTAAATTTGAAGTTAATTGTTTTTATGTGGAAAAAGAGAAAATATTGTAAAAGCTTTTATTTAGTTTCACCGGTCCATTGCCCCTGTGTAAGCTTATTTTGACCATTTTCCAGAGTTTGATTGAGCTGAAATTGTAATATATTGATTTCACAGATCTGGTTTGATCTTGCAGATCTGATGAGCTGGGTAGACATAGGAACTCTGATATAAAACAACGAAATCGGGTCGACCTGAGGCTCGTAAAATTGTCTTTAGCAATACTCTGATCTTAGATGATATAGTGGGTCTGATGATGAAGCCGGTGGGTCGGTAGATTAAAAGCGTGTTTTGTAATGTTTTAAAGTATAATTATTTACCGACTGATCATGCTCGATATCTTATCCAAAAACAACATTTCATTATTTACGAATTTGTATTATGCATGTTGCGCATTGCAAGATAAAACTGAAAAGTGTGACGGTAGAAGAAACGTGAGGGTCGTGCAATTTGTTTTGTAAACAAGACGCGAGTCGCGCTGGGATCGCCGTGTGGAGTGTTGGCGGTGGACTTGTGTTTTGTGTAGTTTGGCACGGTTAGGCGGCTCCCCCTTCCCTCTCCCTCTGCACTCCTCCCCTCGGAGAGGCGACTTTGTGATCTTCCGAGTTGACATCGCCTATACAATTTTTTTACTACGTTACAACTGGAAAATAAAATTGGTTAATAAAGTATAACATTATTTTCACTTCTTTCAGTCTAAACAGCAATGACTATGACAGCAGATTTATACATTGTTGATAATTTTCCATAAAGGAAGGGATTGAATTATCTTTCACGATATAGAAATACATCAAAAAATACTTTTCAAATAACTGACGTAAATTAAATCATTAAAAAATTATATTGCTATTGCTTTAATGTAATTCCGGGTTCATACTCAACTTTATTCATGATAACATATTTTATATTGTTTTAACAGTTTTAACTTACCTTGTCGTGATAGATGATATCTTAATCATACTCAATAAAATTTTTAACTTTTTCAAGATCCTAGTTTTATAACTGGGAATATGAAAAGAACCTACTCTTGAAGGGCATTTAAATACAAGTACTTAATAATCGTGTCGCAAATTAAGAGTAAAAAGGACAACCGCCATTCAATTAATGTGTTTATTACAAGTTTGTCAACAGATCAACTCGGGCCTCAAAATTGACATCGTATCGGGGACAACTAGTTATTTACATAAAAAGTAAATTTACAAGTATCGTTACGTGCCGATTTAGAGTTCGACCAATGCTTAATACAAACAATATTATTTAAGCCATCTAACAATGCTTCCTGGTGAATACTTAATTACGTGACTTTAACGTTGTTTTCGAATGTAGCCGTCCACGTTAATTAATCGTGTATCTATTACAAACCGACCCAGTTTGTTAACTTCACATCGTAGTGATATCGCTTGCGAACGAATGCTCTATTCTCTTTCTCCGCGGCCGTACCGGCGCATTCAAGTTGCGGCGAACACTTACGCAACAGTGTTATGCGTTAGTGGTAAACAAGGACCGGCGGGCGGCGACGGCGGCGGCGGCGTGGTGCCGTGGAGGTAACTCGGTCGGACTCAGCGTCCGACTGAGGGAGTGAGGGCATGCGATTAAATTTAAAACGCTTTCACTCACCGGAGCCCCTCCCGCGCCTCGGCGCACCCCCCACGGGCCGCCCGGTTGCGAACTCGCTCGATCAGTGCGAAAGATGGCAATCGAGCCACCCGGTGGATCCGCCGGCTGCTCGTTTTGTTTGCACTGTCGACTGTCGCACGACTCACGAGTGATCGCGGCTAGTCACCGCTCTATTGAGATTAATGTCGTCCAGCGTTCGTATCGTTCAAATATGAATTTACGCGACACGCCGTTTGAGAACATTTTGTTCTAAAGAGCTTCATTCATGCATACATCCGTTTAATTTTATGAGATTGATCGTTGAATCATTACGCCATTACTGCGACCATCAACGGGCTCACACTATTTTTATTATTACTCAAGTTTATATATATTTCAGACGGCTGTCTGGTGTGCGCATCAGCTAGTTCTAGTCATTCGAATGGGTTTTAAACATATCTCGGATTGAAGTAAGGTTAACAAATCGTTCTCATCGGAATTTGTACGCGCGGATATTGCTTCATCCCAAAGTTCCTTTACTCCTTAACTGTTCTGTGATGTAACTAAATAATATATTACAATTAACAATTACTTTTTCAATTGACGCAGTTTTTTAGAATCAATCTAACGATCATCATTTGAACAAGATCTGAATGTAACTACACCTAGTTACAGTCCATCAAAGATGTCGAGCTTACAGAAAAACGTATTCTTTCCAACAGAGGACCTCGTAAATGTTCTCGAGGGTCGTTTGCTCGCGAGTATTTGTACTAGTGCTCAGATTTCCTCAACCGAGTAGGTCGCATGTCTCTTAGCCCCTTTGATATAAAATTTAAAGACAGACATCTCGGCATTCGAGTGAATCTCGCGCCAGTACTTGCCCTGTTCCACTTGACAAATGGTGCATGAAATGATATTTCGCGTCACCATAGACCCACTCGAATTGACCGACTTACTTATGATTGAGCCGGGGTTTTGTGACTTGTTCGTGGAGTTATATTGTGGTCGCGTTGTTTGTGCGCTAGATATTATATAAACAAGTTGAAATATCTAGCAATTTTACAACTGCCCGTATCGGTAAACTGAAGTAAGTAGGTACAATAGACCATGAAATAAATGTTTAAATTGCACAGTGTAAGTTAAAAAGCTGAAAAATCTCAAATTAGTTTCTTAAGAACTTATTAAAATTTCTATTTTCAATCGTATAAAAAGATCACACTGCCAAAGAATATTCCGGATTATCTCCCAAATAAATGATTATTTTCATGCAATACTGATTTGAAGGATATAATACGTCAGTTACATAATAATAAATGTAAATTATAAGTAATCAAGATTTAGTAAAAATATATCTAACTACCACAATGGTTGCAATTAAGCATTTATGAGGATATTTTGTTTCTCGAGAATCTTTTCTGACTTATATATATAGATATATGTAATACTAATTGTGCAAGTACAATGCACAAAGTTTACGCTCATCGACGAAAATGTCAAATTATAAATTTAGTGGATAAATAATACGTATTACTTACCTATTACAACAAAATAAATAGTACTTAAATAGGTGATGAAACTATTCGCATCAATCTACAATAGGTACGACATCGGACCATCAGTACAGCGCTAAGCAAGACGGATGATGAATGGCACGAGAGTCGCGGCGGCGTGTCAACGAGTCCTTTGTGCCACAAAAGGATTGCGGCGTGTGCATTGTGCCTTGTGTCGCGTCGTATCGCACATACACTCTGTAATTTAGGTGCGTGCCGCTAACGCATCAGGGAGCTAGAGAGGAACTCTTTGTGAACGTCGATCCCAGTTCAAAGCTAAATAACAGTGGATGTAAGTTGGGAGAATCCCACGATTGAATCGAAACAGACAGTAAATTATAGATTTTTTTTTGTGTTAAACAGAACAGTTATAGTTGTGATATGTCTGTCAGGTCTGTCTATCCGTCTGTTCATGGCTTAGCTCAGAGGCCTTTAGATAGGAGCATATTACAAAGTAAAATATGTAAGGAATTTAAAAAGAAATCTCACAATTAAAAAGGCTGAACAAAATCGGAATCCGATATTGCGCGTTGCTCCACGCACTTGACCGCTTCTTTATTTTAATGACCATTAAAAGTGCTTAAAAAATTTTAAGTCTCGGAAATAAACAATGGTCAATTATTACCAGGTTTGCCTATATGTAAGCAGCTACCTTCAGTAACAATAAAAAACAGAATGCTACTGTGTAGAAACTACTACGACGTTATGAGCTTTAATTAAACGTCCACTTGTTAGCCGCAAGCTGAGCCGCGTCGGAGTTACGTAACACACGGTAAAAAAAACTGGGGCAGATCCTCGAAATTCTAGACGAACGACCGCACGAGGTCGTTGCCCGCCACGCCTTACACCCTGCTCCCTGCACCCTAGTCCATGGTGAAAACTGAACAGGAACACCGGCGAATTCCAACTCTTTTTGATCCATTTGCACCCTTTTCAACTTCAACAACTATAGCTTCCTACACGAGACGTGGCATTTTCGCGTCCTCATCTTTTACGTTTATTTGTACTTCTTCCCGCGCTCGTTTGCTAACAACGGAAAAAAATATACGGCGAAAGTACCGCGCTGAAAGCTGAAATTATAAGAGTAAAATGAACGTAAACAACACTAGGCGTCTTGTCACGGCCATTGCATAACCGTCATAACGCGCCAGCGTGCAGATGAATGTTGGAAATCATTAATTGTATTAGTTTTTTTATACGAGGATAAAATTTCATGTATTTAATGAATACTATTGGCAAACTCGAATTTACTAATAAAAGCTGAAGACAAAAAATTCTTTACTAAAATTAGTCATTTACCGTTTCACCTCTCCCCGCCAGTAGCATAGTTCGGCAAGCTTTACCCCTCACCGGTGAGTGTTCTCTAATGAACAGTAGTCACTCTGCAAGTACAAGCAGCAAATGTACAGTTGCACGCCAACTCCATTATCATTTGATTATAGAGAGAATCCTCCGAGAAGCTTAGGCGGAGATAGATAAACTGATTCCGTACGGCTAATGTCCAATTCACTGGAGGGCATTTCACTCGGCTTACGGAGGAGATAATCTGGCGAGCCTTCGGTCATAGATTTAATAATACTTTAATTCATATTTTATGGGTTTTTTTATACTTAGCAGTTCCAATTTTTTAAACGATGACATAATTCATATCAGAATAAAAAAAATGTAGGGGAGATGGAGAGAGTTAACTGTTTTACCTTCAAGTATTAATATGGACCTAATAATTTTAAACGCTTGCACATAGACCACATTAATTAGACATCACTGACATCCATGACCCGAGTACAAACTTATCTGTCACATACATGTCTGTCCCGGCCGGGATTCGAACTCAGAACCTCTTACTTCGAAAGCAGGGTCAATTTCACACTTGGATAGTTGACTTCATACCTGAATCCTGATTACCTGCCTACATCTGTACAGCTGCGTGTATTAGTGAGACGTAACTCGGCGAGGCGGGCGCGCTAATAGCATGCTGGAATGGCTATTGTGCTGCGGCTACATAATATTGTACCGGCCTGAACTAGGTTACGTGGTGTGAACACTTTTGATTGATGTTCTCTCCGATTGTATTTGTGATTCGAATGTAAATAAATGTCTCAGCACTGCGTTGTCGGCGTCTCTGCACTATGATTTGTAGGTTTATATATTTGTATATTTATAAACAATGTTTTATAGATTAATATAATTGTCGAAATATCCAACTTACAGATACTGCAAGAAAGAGTTACTGAATTATTTGACTATATTTTATTCAAATAAATTTTACTGATTGATATTGACTGGCAGAAGGCAGTACCTGTTATTGAGCAATGAGTTTATATCTCGTATAGATCGGATAGATTTAAATCTCGTAATTACTTATTTGTGATTAGCATAAAAGTACGTAATTTATAAAAGCAGTGTTCGGAACAATGACAAGTTCATTGGCCCGCCAGTCTAATTGTAAAGTTATTAATTCTACTTGATTGTGACATCATAAAGGCTTTCGAACAATCGTTCGCGACTAACACGAACAATGTAACACAACAAGCCAGTCGTCAGCAAATTGAAACTTCGACGGTTAGCGCATTGTCTATACGGAATGAACCCTTTTACATTGCGACACGTATCCAACGACTTGACGATGTTTGTCGTCAATCCTAGATCAGGTCTTTCCACAGTGCCAATCCGGCTGCGGCAGCTCCTGAAAGAGAGCTTATTTCAACTTTGGATTCAAATATAACATATCGGTGATATATTTTCACCTTTAGATCTAGTTATGCAGCTTAAAAAGTTATACTGCTAAAATTGAGAAGGGGAGCAGAAGAGTTCATAGTTTATGGGCTGCACTGTCAATGATAATTTGTATATAAAAATCATATCACATTTGAAAGGAGAGTAGAAGCTAGCCGAGCAGAAGTAGATCTTTATCGCGAAGCACCAGCGGCTTGGGCATTACTGTACAATATTTCTTATTTCTTGGTATTTCTTGTTTTAGTAAGGGTAAAAGTTTTGAAAGATTTTTAGTATTCATACAAAGCATGAAGTGTATAATACACGTTAATCAATGAAGAAATCATTTAAGAGGTTGTGTTGTCGTTACTATTTAGATGTCGTGGTCGTGTGACGTCACCGCGTCCGCGTCGGCCGGCAGTCGGCGGGTGTCGTCAGAGGTAAATGTTTACCTGGAGAGCTACGACGAACTCGTGTGACTCATTTGACAATTGACGACCTTGCCTATTGAACATTTGAGTGAATTGACAGGAAATAAGACCAAGTTTTAATTTTACGCTAAAATCGAATAGTTTTGTAGTCATTCATTATCTTTGAGATGGCGGCATTGCTTGAAGCAACATACTTGAATTTTATTCTTTATTTTAGATCGACTTTTTACATTTACAAGGAACGACCGACACTTAATTATAATCACTCGGTTTAAATTGTCTTAGTCAGTAATCCATGCACGTGCGATATCATATTCAAATAGAACTAGAAACATATTTGAATTCTATAAAGAGATTTCTGATGTAGCCGTCAGCCCCACTAGGCGATTCAATAGTTCTGCTGCCCATCATTTTATGTAAGTTAGCGCTCAAGTACATTGCCACGTATTGATAGATAGTGATGTCGAGCGAGGCGTCCCAAAGTAACTTAATGAGAGCTTTTAAATGTGTGCTTTCATATGCGGTCGTCTGCATCATTTTCCGTTTATGTTGATTGCACACATAAAAAACTTATTGTCTATACTAATATAATAGACCTGAAAAGTTTATTTTCAGTTTGTTTGAACGCGCTAATCTTTGGAAAAACCAGTCGTGTTTGAAAAATAAATATATATGATAGCCATATTCAAAAGGGACATTTATGTTATATTTGGCATTACGCTGAAGTTCTTGGTTAGCCTTAAATTTCGATTTTTGTTAAGTAAGTCTGAAGAAAAAGTTTTGTCGACGTGGTTTACCTATTCACGTGCGCGAAAGTAATTGCCAGTTATATAATTTACATGTACCTACTATAGAGATTCTGGTTTTAAGCAGATCTAAAAAAAAACCACAACACTATACCTATCTCTTATAATTTTAATAAGCTGACAAACAATAAAGGAAGCGCGGAAGAAGTCGCCAATATCAGCCAGTGTAATATATTAGCGAGCTTCATTCGTTGGTGTAAGTGCAATAGTTAGTGTTGCGTCGCCGGGGGCCCGGGGCCCGGGGCCCGAGCACCGTCGGCTGTGACCTCACCGGCGCGTGCCTGCCGCGGCGCTGGTCGCATAACAATATAGCGCTCGCTCCTGAATTAATATGAGCCGCGTTTGCTACTCGTGTTGTTAGCGAGCGCCGAGTGCCGAGTGCCGAGACACCCGCCGTAATTGAGGCCTTCTATTTAAAGGTATGCACTGTTGTTCGACATTGGCGCCGATGTTTTCATTTTGTCCTCGTAGCCAAAGCATACACAAACACTCTGGGCGCAGAAACGTTACAGCTAACGAGGAGGAACGAATTTCGATCATGGTTTATTAATCATAAGGTTACTTTTTATTCATTCACTTGCAACTATAAATCATCACAGAAATTTAATAAATCAAATAGTATTTTTAAAGGAACCACTTCGTGTTCAAGTGATGTGATCGTAAGTGAATTTCGATAAATACGAGCATACATGCCTCAGCCGGTTACGCTGCGAAGTAAAATCACGATTGTTTACTTTAAAAGTATTTCGAAAACGATAAAATATAACTCCATGGTACATAATAGACTGGGGTCACGGTAATAGTTTTATCATAATATTGGCTCAGATAACTGTACAGCAGTTTGGTAGCATGTTTATTGTGCTGCTGTCTCGCTCGCGCATGTTCCGACGACGGAAATTAGAGCGAGCAAGAGATAACGGGCGGTAAATGTCTACTCGCTGGATTCCGCCCACTTGCCTCAAGTAACATGCTAGGAGCCGTCAGAAGAATGTGTTTTACGATCCAGCCCATTGTGTAAAGTTCCTTCAGCAGTTCTGTATAACTTCCGTTCGATTAAAGTGGAGAATTGACTTGTACAGTATTTAAATAAACAAATCTCTGACACTTAAATACACCACTCTTGTCTTAACAGCAATAAAATTACATTCATGGGGAGCCATAGATGTGGGGTGGAAGTGTCGTCAAGCAATAGCTTATGTTGTATAGAAATAAATTAATATTAAAAAAAAGCACGCTAATAGAGCGGTACTTGTCGTATGTGCGCTATTCGTCGATGAGGTGTTCCGTCATTTGTAGCCAACCCTAAGTGTAGTATCAGGTCGTACTTGTTATAAAAACGCGTTGTCATCGGGACTAAACCAATGTTTAGTTTTTCAGCGTCGTAAGCGCCTATGAATGGCCTAACTTACCTTACAAGATTTAACCCAATAACATAACTAATAAACGAACAAATATTTCAAGTTAAATAAAAGCTTTTAATTGTTTTTAGGTAAAATCTTTAAATATTGCGCTGCATAACAATAATATAATTGTTAAACGTTAACGCCAAAGACCAGCGTGGGGGAATTTGGCATGTACTTCTCACATTGTGTGAGGAGACCCGAGCCCAGCAGTGGAACATATATGGGCTGTGATTATAACGCCAAAGACATCTGTATTTGTATCAATAGATTTTTGTAACTGACCTCGTACTTAGTACTTCAGTATCATACTGTTAGGAACCTGGTACTTTGGCACTAGACTAACTATGATGTCCTCCCAGATGTATACGTTGACGGCGACACACTGTTAATTATTTTTCAGTTCGTGAGCACGAATGTGACTTGCAAAATTGATTTGAAAAATGACTTCTGTATGTTTCGGAATCATTAACTATAACGGTCATCGATGAAACAAATTAATGTTTACAACAAGTTGCTACTTAACCCTAGCTGGGTAATTTGACCCAGTCCCTTGTCGGGGCACCTGAAACAAGGTTTAACGTGACAAAATTTCAGTACAAAGTTACCCTGGGTAACGCTTATCGTGACCTACATCTCCTAGACTGTAAGTCGCCGTAGTTGTTGACGGTACTGTACCAAGCAGTGCGTAATCGTTTTTGTTTAGACAATACATAGTGCGATGAGTTTTAATTAATTTAACGTTACATGAGGGACTAATTGTGAAGTAGATTATAATATAAGGAGGTACCAGGGCTTACATAACAAAAAGTACGTATCGATGAAGAAGTTAAAGGAAAGGTGCCCATGCGAAATAACCTAGATGACTTATACCAGATCAGAAATGTGCTAGGAGGAAAATAGACGTGCTAAACTTTTTTTTGTAAAATCAAAACTGGCAAAAATTTGCTTTCGTGCCTTTAAAGTGGCTGAAAGACATTCGCTTGAGTTTTGCACTCGACTTACACGAACGACATCGTTACTTAATTTGTTACCGAGAAATTCCTACCTTACATTCTCCGTTTATAAGTGGTGACCCCAACTTTACCCATTCTTTTTACCGGCCGTCATGTAAATGACTATGTAACAGAGTAGGTTATTACTTCAGCCGCTCTGAATCAACAGTTGGTTATTATGTATTCATGAGAGCGTTGATAATGTTTAAGTAGTTAATATTATTTATGGTGTCGCAAATTATGTAATTGGTGAAAATAACAGTAAAAGTACAGTAAGACTGACAATATTCTGATATTTAACATCGTTCACTAAACCGGGTCCTCAGGTCTCAGTGAAGCAGCTTTATAAACGACTTTTAGCTCTCATTTAAATATAGTGTAATACAGTGGAATGCTCTGTTAACTAATATCTAATGAGTCCAGTTAGGGGAAAAGCACTACATTTACCGGATTGCGGAAAGGATGTCTGAAAATGCCACTGATATATAAAGTAGGAAGTGTCTTTGGGATTTGTTTCCAGATGTGTGCTTCGAGCCACCGATATCTAATTGAGATAACGCATGTACAGTCTGATCGTGGCGAAATTGAAATGTTACCTTTCATACGTTACATGACTTATCTCGATCGATGATTTACATTGCCGTATACCGGTCCGACGCATGGTAACAGTACCGCCTGATGCTTCTCTTTTGTCACGCCATCGTCTCTACGTCCGCGAGCGATAATGGACGGTGTACATTTGGAGGTAAAGGTTACAATCGCTCGTGGAGAAGGTGGCGCTTCCGTGAGACGGGTGAAATGAAACGCGCAACACATAATAATGATGAAGTTCGCGGAAGTGGACGGCGCAGCGCTCAGAGCGCAGAGCGCACGGCACGCACGCATCGCTGCGTTGTCTTGTGCGATGCGCCGCGGCCGCTCGAAACTATTGTGAATGTTTTATAATCAAGAATATCATTCGTCCACTACGTGTTGATCGGTTTCTTTGAAGTTAGGCTCTAAAATAGAATGCCCCAATTTTACTATCTATTTTTGTATCGATACAATCTCAAAGTAACCTAGACTGTGCACTTTTGAGATTGGTCATATACGAGGTATTATGCTACTCCTACAGATTGATTTAGTAGTTTCCACATCCTTAAGCTTGAAACTGATAGTTGCTTTTACAGAGTTCGGATTCTGTAGACTAGCCTTTGAAGAAAGCGGAAACGAAAGCTTTACTCTTTAAAAAATGTGTGGTATATTATAAACCATGCACGAGAAGGCCTTGTGGTCGGTGGTGGTAAAATATTCCGTTTGTACAAAAGCTTCAGAATCTGATAAATAACTCAATTTTGTCTTTGTAAATATTGAATTCAGTTTGTGCTGCTGGAGAATCAGTGCGTGTTGATATTAATGAATACTTAATTATTATACGTGCAGAATGTTGCATAATACTGTGTTATTGAGGATTTAATTAATTAACTTTAGTAAAATGAAGTTTTTAGTTTGATCAATTAACGAACCATAACGCAAGCAAATACACAAGTTACACAATGTCATATCGTAGCTCCCATCTTAATAGATCTCGAAGCAGCTTAGGCATCTGTTGACGTCACGGCGGCGTTCGTGTGCAAACATTGGTATTGTAGTATAAGTACATAATAATAACTTATTATGCAATGATAAAAGTGCAGGTTACATGTCATCGACGCTGAAGGCCGCCCCAATTCGTTTGTTTACAAAATTCATAAAGTCAATTGGTCACCGCTGGCCGCTGGCGAGTTGAAGGGGAGAGATAATTGCTCGCAGCTATGGGTTTTAAATTAATAGGGTGTTGTGAAATTTATATAATTGTTACAGAAGGACTGTTCGTAAATGAAAACATGATAATTGTGATTGTAAAATCAGTAAGCGGAAGTGTCTATTATTTTAATTCTGATTAAATTAGGGAAGAAAGAGTAAAATATTTTAGCGGAAATAGAATCAGTACAGTAGTTGATTAATTTATTACTTTAAATATTTCTGTATACGACCAACTAATCGTCTGTATCGATGACCCTAACTTATGCTGATCAAACTAAGTATAAACATTGTTTTGCAATTATAAACTTGCCCTAAATAGCAACAATTGTAAGACCTCGATTCATATTGCTCATCACCTGCAATAAGACTGAAGGCCCCTTCGGCTGGTTGCGCCCTAGCGGCATAATGAATTAAATATAGATGTCGGATACGTACAACATAATAAATACGTTGTATATTATAAACAAATATCTAGTTTTTTTATTAATATGATTAGTGATTGATTCATTACAATTTGTTATTGAATACATAATAAAAATTGGCACCGGTATCGCTGACTATGATACATATAAAACAATCAGGTGTCCTCACTAAATGTCTACGTTTAGTCGACTCATCTCTACTTAATGTTTTACATGTGACGTCACACATCGAAAATGCAGCAGCGAAGTGCAGGGTCGGTGGCGGCGCGCGGCGCACGCGCATCTCGTCACCGCGCGATTGTTTACCCTGCTCGTAACGTAACGTAACTGCGCGGTTGCCGCGCCGCCTCGCTCGCCTCCTCTCACTTTCGCGCTGGCCCTCCCGCTCGCACCACGCAGTCCGTCTCGCTCGTTCGCGCCGCCTAGCGGTGTTCCACTTTTTTGACCGTGCAGTTTTTTCCGTTCACGGTTTTGCTTCTTTTGCCCGCTTAAGCGCTTACGGGCCCACATTGTTTACAGTAAACTGTTAATTGTACGCAACTTCGTTGCTTTCTTATCCTATTATGGATTTATCTCGTTGGATATGTCTTAATCGTTCCACATTAATTCCACTATGATATCCTGCAGTTGGTTGTTTACCTTAAAGGTAGTGTCAATCAAGTCTGTTTTTACGTCGCATAAAAATTAAATAAAACAATGAATCCTTCTAATACGTAGGTACCTTAAAATTATAAGTGTAATATTTTTTTTTAATTTGCTAATTATTCTTCAGCAGAGAATCTGCAGCGACAAAGAATTTGCCGTGCGGGTAGTTTGCAAATAGGTCAAGTCTGTTTATTTCGGAAATAAAATACAGTTCTTTGTTCTAAATATTTGAATGTTAAAAAGTTTATTTTCTACACTTCTGTTATTTTATTGGCGGCAGCGCCTTGCCCGTTAGTTTAGTGCGAAGTATAATGCTTATTTTATGTTTTCTGATTTGTTTATCACCTCTGTTTATTTAGATAGTTACTGGTCATACAATAATCAATTATTAGAAGGATTAAAAAGATTCCTTACTATTCAATCTTAGTTACTCAATTCTGACTTCAAACTTTATTTAAGTCTGAAATGCACATTGAACAAAAAAATATTGTTATGCTATTATAATATCGTTTACGTAGAACGCCTGACGATAGCGGATAAACTTCTTCAGCGACACGAGGCTTAGCCTCGTTTGACTCCCGGCTCAAAGGCCCGCTAAGTGCTGTAAACTCGCCTTACGACCGGTCACGGTCTGAATTCTCGGGCTAGAGCGATCCGGGTGTTATCCGTGCACCGCGCCCGGCCAACGTTCGCATTTTAAATTCAAATAACCGCAGATTTTCCTACGAACCCCTTCACCGCGACCTCGCAGCTTTGTCGGAGGATATCTTTGCGTAATATCCCTTTCTTACGCTCTATACTAGCGATATCTTTATTCGAATTTTATCTAAATCTATTGACATCCCCGTGGGCGTATTGGAAAGCCATTAGCGCCGGGAACAGACATTTGTTGAGAGGCTCCTATGCGCTTTTAGCTGCCGTGCGATAGTGGGAAGTGGATCCCGTGTCTACCTATCTGCAATGATTTATTTGACGCTTGCGAAATTTTCTCTCTAGCTGCCGTCGTTAGATTAATTCAACACAAATTCAAATGAAATGTGAACTCGTGAGTCGTGACAACGCGACTGTTCTACATACTGGTCGATTCAGTTACCTTTACCAACTTTCTAGTTCCCGGTGACAACGATAGGCTCGAGCGAGCCTCGGCTGACGTCTAACGTTACAATTCAACGGTACACATGACAATTACACTAGCACGCTGGCAGGCAGGCTTGCGGTTGGAATGTTTTGACTTTTAAACATTGCAGTTGTATTGTAGCCGTAATACAGATCCTGGTGGAATTTTACCATGCTGCAATTGAGGTAACAGAGTCGGAGTGGAGTCGTGTGATTTTTAATGGCGGCATGTCGTCACGTCACACAATAGAAAGTGAAGCGGTCGGCGCGGGCGCATCGGCGTTAGAAAGCGCGCACCGCCACCGCTCGACGCGCATTCTTTGCGCGCTGGCCGCCAACACAGCGCATCAACAACACTATAAATATCCCACTGTTGGACAACCTCGTTCGTAAACTAACCTTGTTTGTAAAGTAACTATCTGAAAGTAAGATTTACTTTAAGCACCATTTTAGAAATCTATCAGATACGTATTGTTATGGGTATGTTCGCTTATCGTCATCCATTCAATGAATGATAGGTTCTTTTCACATTTTCATGCACGTTTGAGATCACTATTTAATAAAAACTCTTTCCATATTGACTAACTTATGATGTAATTGTAAAGACAATGCAACGATAGCTGAGAAAAGCGAAAATAAAAAGAAAATGTATAAATAGCTAAAATGAAAAACCGCTACACTGGCGTGTTGAGCTAATTGCTGTCAGTGAACGTTACGCAAGTCAATAACTTAGTGTTAAAAGTATTGCACCGATATGCCAGTCAGCCCGTGTTAGTAATCGAGCTGCTATCAGACCTTGACATCCCTTATCAGCAATCGTTATTTCATGTACGGGTAAACACTGCGCTCTAAAAGTGCAAGCGGAATCAACACTTATGTAATTTCACGTTATCACTATTTATAGAACGAATTGCGAATGCAATGAAAAGGTAAACCGTAAGCGAAGCTACTTCATAGATAGATATATAAATAAATCGAAATGCATGAGACAGTTTGGTATAATATTTTTCAATATGGCGAGAATAACGCATGTATTAGTAATGATAATATTTTAAGTATAGAAATTGGTAGATTCTAATCTTAAAAAAATATATTTTTGAGTTACCCTGCACTAGTAGGGTATGTTTTTTCTCGTCTATCCTATCCTCAGAGATCCGTATAGTATCCTTAATAGTTATATAGAAATATTATTTGGTACATAAATGCACTTTATATTAAAGAATCCGTTTGCATTAGAGTCAAGTCTAAGTGTATGCCTGTTATTATTGACATTACTATGATTTTCACGAAAAAATTAACATTTCGATATGATCACATTCCTATGCTGCATATTAAAGCAAGATTGATGCAAGTATATACAATATGTTTGTTATTGAATAAAATAATGTAGATTTAATTATTTTCTCTACTATTGTTTTTAATCTTTTCAAGTATAAGCTAACTTAATATAATAGCAAATTAATTGATACAAACCGACTGCGAAACGGAGAACGTGTAACGTATATATATTTAAAAGTAACAGTTTATTGAGTTGTAAAAGCGTACGTGATGTCTTTAGAAAGAAGGAATCAATCCGCAAGTCGTTTTAGTAGCGATTACAAGGCGCAACCCTCGACCGGGCGCGCGGGCGCTAAGGCTAAACTCGTTTAGTTCCACCGCCCCTTATCGCGTTAGGTCGATGCGACCCCACGCGCCGCGTCTGCCAGGTGTGGACTGGAGGACCCCCTTCCGTTGCAGATGGTGGTGTCGCGGGAAGAAGTCCATTGACCCTCGAATGGCGCGCCATTAAATATTGAGCGGCGAGCGACACGAAGACAATATGCGGTTTGGCGGACGCTCAGCCCTCGATAACGTTTTTGTGCTTAGTAATTACGGTCGACGCGCTGCGCTGCCGCGGTGCCGGCCCTCTACCCTACCCCCTCCTCCCGATACCTATAGCCGGTATCGGTTTCGTGTGTATCGCCTGCAATTGATGTCACACAATACCGTGCCCCGCTATAAATGGGAGAATTATTATCGTGATCGTATCGTGATAACGCCCTTCGCATTTTGTAGACCTTCAATTGTCACTTTTTCATGTATTTAGTTGATAATATTATTTGATTATGTGATAACGGACTCGTATGTAAAATATTATCCTAGTTTCCAATTATACGTTTGTATTAATCGACAGTTATTTACGAATTAATCGCTAATGTGTTTGAACGTCATCATCTCCGTTTCTGTCACTTTTAATTTCCTTCACGGCAGGAAGGAGGGGTTGATTATTCCGATGTAACGAGGGTCGTTTGTTTCTGTAGCCTGAAGCTATCGCTCACGTGCAGAGTTCATGCTCCAAGAGTTTGTATGTTTATCGAATTCGCAATTTGTTCTCGTGTCGGATAGAAATACTGTAATGTTACATTTCGTTCGCTTTGTTTTTGGCCGATTCATTGAACTATAGATAATCACGAAAACAGTTCTCCGTAGTTATATGGTTACACACACTATAAAAAAGTTGTAAACACGAATTATCTCACTCAAATATGTCACGATTGCACTGATCTATCTTTTTAATAACCTGTAAGTTTCTGGCCTTATAAAGGTCCTGACAGATTGACAAAGGTTGTAGTACTTATGTCTCGTTACAGACTATATTTAAATTTGGAACTTCAGTTAAACAAGGAGGGCCTACATAGTTATCTGAGATCTAGTATTTTTCAGTCTTCTTACTGGGCTCGCAAAGGCATCACGCTTTTGGTGTTATGTTTTCTATGATATGCTTCATGATTGGTACACAAACGTACACCCGTATAACGAATATAATCCCGGGGCGAGCGATGGTGGCCGACGGCGGGGCGCCGGGTCGTCGGGCTTTTGACCCTCAACATTTGCATATCCAAGGTCGGTCCGGCGCGCACTGCAGCACCTGTCGCCGACGCAGCCCGACACAGGAGTCACTGGCTACGGAGCCAGTACGGACTGGCTCTTTAGTGTAAAGATCTTGAACTGGAATTGGGAAAACCTGTCCCTGACGAATATAGTAACAATTGGAATGCGATAGGTGTGTTTATTTTAGATAATATTATTAACCCACCAAAATTGTGGAAGAAACACATTTGCGAAATGGTATTTTTATCAAGAAATATATTTCCTTATAAGTGATTGATGTTATTACGTTTAAAGACACTTCTAACCGGCGAAGGAATCATAACACAAAATGTTATCACATATCAACACGAAAAAGAGTAATAAATTCAATTATCAATTCTAGTATAGACAATCGAAGATGGCGTCGATAACCGACGATAATATAAAGTTATCAGTTCGAAGCAATAACTTCGCCGAAATCAGTGGCGGTTTATCTTAGCGTTGTTTTTTTAAGCCATTAACACTCAGTTGCACGTTTTTGTTCATTAATACGTCATTACATAATGGAGACATTAGCGCAAACGAATATTTTATTAAATAACCTAATAACTTTGCACAAAATAACTTTAGATGATTATTGATGAAATAAAAGCCAATTTGACATCATGTTAAATGGTTCATTAAAATATTGTGTAATGTTGTTCTGTGCAACGATATAAATATAATAAATCATTAAGATTTAAAGTGATGTTAAATATTAAAAGTTTGTGTCTGCAACTGGCTGTAAAGGTAATTATAAGATATGTCTA
>DWPA01000553.1:0-23809 GCA_018251375.1 Calpodes ethlius
TTTCATACTCCTCCGTCCGCGCAATTTTCGTAAAAAGGGGTCCAAAGTTTTTGCTTCACGTATTAATATATAGATAACATGCTGTGGAGTAAAATGTGTATACCTAGATAAGGTTTTATTCATATCAAAAGGATAATCTCGCGTAAATGCTTGCATTACATACCTACAGTAGTTAAGACTTAGCAATATAATAAAATAAAGAACAGTGCGCAATTAAATTACTAATTATCTCTCAGGAGGATTTGCGATAGCAAACATGTATTCCTCGCTGCCTCGGGGAATAGCAGAGCTTGCCTAATAATTTAGAGGTACACAGATACACAAATAAATCGTTTCAAATAACACGTAAACCTCCCTAACGTTGTTTACGGATTGCACACGCAGACAGCGCATTCGACCGGCTTATTTATTGGACAAAAGTCATCGTCGATCACTCTCATTACCTATTTAACTTATTCGGGTTCATATAGCAGAGCGTTATTTTGCACTCGTCCCAGCACGTCGCTGTCGACCGCACTTGGTAAACTTTGCTGACGTTTCACAAATTATGGACCAATTTCGAAGTCGCGGGGATGTCAGATCACCTATTCACGAATCATACGAGACTACGCAAATCGCAGGTCCCTTGTGATTGTCATGTGATCAGTGGCATACGCTATGAATATGAATGCCATAATTTTCATCCTCAAACTATGGTTTATGCACATATGACTATCAAAGTTATCTATACGGTGTGATAAAACTATTTAATTGAAAAAATCTTTAAAGAAAAGAGAAGTTTCACAAAGGTAAGAAATCAATGAACGAATACATGTAAGTGATGTCTCTAACAATTATGTAGGTATTCATCTTAGCATTATCACAACTAATAACTTTCAATCCATACTCGGCCAGGGTTGCGAACACTGGCCTTATCATTATGGTAGAAGTCACATAACAGCAACTTTGAAAAATAAGAAGAGTTAGCTGGGCTCATTCCCTGAAATTACGCTCAAATAATAAATATACGACCATTGTGGGATTAACTTACTAGTACGTTGACCAAAGAGTTTACACAAACCAATAGGTATCTGTGAGAAGTACTCGCACAATGGCTAGAAATCCAGGTGGAACAGATAGCGGCTAGAACAAATAACGACGTACATTTCCGGTCCACCTGTTGATAATGTCCAGAGCAGACCTTTGTTCTACCGACCTTCCATTACTCACTCTCTAGTTGACGCGAATGCCCATTATGCTCGGTGTGAGTACACCGAAACAAATCAACTTCCACTTTTTCTACTTAATCATTGTACTGTTCAGTTTGTTTTAGACGTACGTGCGTACGGACGAGGAAGGAGTGGGGCATGATGAAGATAGTATTGTTTCTATTGTGTTGGTTATAATTAGATGGGTATTGCTGTGCTTCGGTCCCAGGCGACTGTCTACGAACGGGGTAATGATAACGTATGCATTTATATTATAATTATAATACTATTAGTAAAAAAATGTAAACAGTTTTTGGCAATAAAGCAAGGCATATAATTTAAACACGTACTTTTACAACTGTCCGGGTACGAACGATTTATATTTTGTTTTTGTTTGAGCCAATTGCATGGATCATGATTACCGAGATATATCCGTTAGTATCAGGTTTATTAGAACAAAGCGAATTAAAATAGAATACCTTTACGCAGCTACACCGCAACGGCTCGTAGTACGGGTGCGGCGTTTTAAAGAGGAGCGCTTAATGGGATTTATTTTGAAACATTCTGTTTGAAACGCACGAACACGAGCCCTGGACGGTTAATGACGCTTGTAACAATCATTTAACACGTAATAACCATCAAGCGCGGTAGTTCGGCGCGGTTAATGACGTGTCCGTAACTAGCTCGTAATCCCGGAAACTATTCCGGGAAACGCCGCGCTTATGATCTGTACACTCCATTAATCTACTGCTCGCATTCGATCTCCTTATAAAATATAAATCATATTATTCTGCATGACTCTGTTGTAAAGATAGTCGATCTCTCTTGAATAAGATTTAAAGTTATGTGGGATTCTCTCTTTGTGCGGTTGAATTGGTTAGAAACAGGTATTCCTGCGCCACGGATCGAAATTCACACACATTTCGTAATTTTCAAATAATATGCTACAGCTGAAGCGTAGTTATAGCTCACTTTAATGGAGGTAATCATTAACGGGTACCTGTATTCTTAAACACTATTTCAACAGTATCCCGCGTCCCGATTCCTCTGGGGTGAAATTGAAACCTCAATACATATAATAGTATAAGAAAAGCAAAGGATCTTAGTATCTTTTGTCGCCCATACCACCTGTAACAAACTTTGAATAGGACTATAGTCAGTAAGTTAGAACTGTGGACGTTAGGAATGTTAGTATAGTTTTATCCTGTTAGTAGGTATTAGTAACCGTCCAGTTAGTAATAGTTAGTAATATGTTCCGCTCGTAATTGATCACAGAAGCGTTCCTTCCCCTGAGAACAGATAGATGATCGTCTCTCGAACAAGTGTAACCGGTAGCCTAGAGCTCCCTCAGAACGCAATTGCTATATTACTCGTCAGGAATTGTCGAGGCGGGGCCTTTCCGAGGGATTACACTCACTGTGGATGTGATGAAATTAAAAATTAAACGCTAACATACTCATACCCCCGTTAGTAGGATTCCCTGTCTCGCGGGCGGCATGGACAACAAAAATAACACCTCACTGACACCCATGACCCGAGTACAAATATTTATCTGTCACATAGATATCTGTCCCGGCCGGGAATCTAACCCAGAACCCCTCGCTTCGCAGGCAGGGTCGCTACCAATTGGGCTACGGGGCCGTCAATAATGTGACTTGTGAACTATTATTAGCTATCCCAGACTTGGTACCGCGCTGACACGCTGACTTCACCGAGATCCATTAGATATATTTATTTTATTCACGTCATGTTTATATCAAATTGCGTGCATTAATGATGCCTTATCAAATTTTATATCGCATGTGACCTGTTGTTACTCCCCGACACATCATATATGAGCATTGAACAAAAGAGATTCTAAATGAGTAAGGAAGTAAAGCTTCAACATTACCATTTTATATCTTTAATGCCTTCCTAATCCAATTTGCAGAGACCCCGTCAGAACGAAGGGTTCAGAGGTCGATTCCCTGCCGGTGCATATATGTAATTATGAGAATTTTGCAGACAAATCGTTGTACTGGGTCGTGGGTATTGATGATTGCACTCGCGACACAGGTATCCTAGAGGGTTCGAGGGTGAGGGTATATTGCTTATGGTTTACACAGAAGGTAATGTTCGATAGTGATTAGTGCAATTATAAAATATCAGATTTTATTTGGCGTAGTGTTTCCAACCCGACCTGCTGTAGACAACTTAAAATATGTACAAATTTAATGTCTCATAATAATGTAAGTATATCATTGTAACATTAATTAGAATTAACATTGTTGTCAGCATAAAAATAAGCCGCCTGAAACAGCTGCAACAGCTCTTTAATGACACAAAAATGTTCATCGCTACAGTACAATGAGAACAGTAACTGCGTCTACGATAATCTACGCAACGCAGCGCGCGAGATCCCGCGGGATTGCATTGTCCGGGATATTGCGCTCCATAATGAACGCGTGTTGCCAAATTTATTGCAAAAATTATTGCGCCAATTTTGCTTCGAATTAACGTTGTAATCACTAGCTGATTGCTGTTCTAGTATCATCGTAGTAATGGTTTTATTAACATTATTTTACATGAAAATTCTGGTATCGTGTAAATTTGCATACATATTTTTAACAGTACTTTGATATTGGTTTTTAAATCAACTAAATTGATGCAAATATTATATGTTATATTTGCATTTCACATCATAATTATGTAATGTCGTCATCGAACGATATTTAGAGGGAAGACAAAATAATGTTATGTAAAATTACAGTTTTATTTGAATTTTTCGTCATTGCTTTTTTTGGTTAAGTTTTGTTTGTTTCTATTGGTATACTTACGCTGCCGCGATAGGAGCTATGCCATTAAATTTTACCCCATGAGCCCAGCGTTCGAGACATACGCCTGGTATAACCACGCCTGGGCGCTCTGAATGCCCCCTCGAGATGTAACGCCGAGATACCGGGAGCCGCACACCTGTATACTTACTACACATAAATATCTAATATGACTGAGAGTGCTTGATTGAATATTGCCCTGAAGTTACTAACACGAGACGGAGTGCAATAAATTTATACCTGCCCCTTTACTACTTATGTAAAGTTCAATGGCAACACAAGCACTGAGTAAATACTTGGTATACGTTTTCAGCTGATAATGTACGTTATTGTGTAGTCTTTAAATAGTTACTAAATTACAATACGATATATTTATATATATAAATATACGTATATATAAGTTTTTACAATACCACTATACTAATATACTAATGGACTAACCATATGTCCCACTTCTCAAATTTTAGCGTCTGTCATGTCAATGGCTATACCCCAATACGGCGTAATTTACACATTAAATGCTTGGTTGCATCAACGCAGTTATATATGGTTTTTTTTTAATAATTAATTTATGTGTCTGTTAGCGTAATCTGTGGCCACATCTGCGTGCTGTATAAATATGGCACTATAATGTACTTCACTCAAGATTATCTTTGTTGTGGATAATCTGTTCAATAACACAGAAGAGAAGTGATATTTTTATTAAAACCAGTTTTTGCTACAATATTACTGATCTATTTCGAGTCAAAAACCTGCTTCAAACAGTGAGTATCGGGGTCGGGAGTTAATCCGAGCCTTGTATGTTTACCGCACGAATTATCCCGTATGTTATCCTGTACGTGTTCCGGCTGAGGGCTTGACGCTCAGTGCGGTCTTTTTTCTCTCGTATTTCTTGACAATGTACTTGTCGATGTTCATTCGTGAGGAGAGCGTCGAACGGATCGCGGCTCGACTGTGGCTTCACTTTAAAACAGTGTTGAATTTTCATAATGTCACTGATTAATTGGTTTTAATTAACATTCTTGCAAAAGACACGATGTCGATGTTACTGTATAATGTAACGAAGAGCGTTTGTTAATTAATAATCCAGCTGTCAACGGCCAGGTTATGCAATCGTATTAATACTATAAAGGTTAATCTGTACCATGATTTGTACCTTTATATTGCCATAGTACACGGTTGTAATATACACAAGTAGTTCACATAAAATTTCTAAACCGAACAATTATTACGAACATTGCCCGGTGTTAGTTATTAAATTGGGTCATCGTTTGAAAAATTAAATAATGTGTTCTATTACTAAGTATTATCATATTTTTTATATCTGATTGCACTACCGTTATCGCTTAATAAAATAACCGGCTAGAAATATTAATTAATGATAACCGAATACCGCATCCAAATGTTCCTCCGGGCGTGGAGTAAATCTGTTACGGTATAATTAAGATTAGTTTACGCGAGATTAATCTGGTGATTTCAGATAGTAAATCACTTCGGTATGATTGAGTCGACGCGATCAACTCCAAACATCAGCGTTAATTTAAACTTGAGTCTGAAACGGGGATACGAGCACACCACGCTGAGCACGCGAATGTGTCTCAAAGCAAACTTCAAATTAACTGGAGCGTCTAACGGTGAGCGACTTGACGACGAACTGTGTTTACGTTTTTCTTAGAGAAACAATTATTGTATCCTTTATAAACTCCTATTTATAAGTGAAAACTTACTATCAGTGACAGAACTATGAACAACAGAGAATAAGTTATTAGCTGATCTGCTACGATTCTTTATATGTACATAGTACTACGGGTAGCAACAATTTTATTCCCCTTTTCATGACAATTACGTGAACGGAGGAGAATGCAATTTGGCATGGTTAATTTTTACATGGAGAAGGTGTGCAGAAACGTAATATTTTTTGTACGAAAGAGAGAGAGGCCACCCATCGTTTTGAATATTTCCCTGCGATTCTAGTTAATGACAACATTTTTAATTTGTTTTATCGACAAAGCTTCAACTGGGACTAAATTTTTTAATGAAAATGATTTATTTATACTCTTTGTGTGTCCGAGAAATAGCAAAAGACTTTTAAAGTAAGCCACTGCATCCAGGCGAAGTACTTTATTGTTCACGATTGAATTTCATGACCAACAGTCAGCGCCGAACGATCGTTTCATTTACATGTAATGGGTTTTTATTTATTGCCTCGGCCCCGCCCGCATTTCGTTTTGCCAAATATGCTCGTGCCAATGACCATCCGAAACAATTGTTTGTTTATGTCCAACGTCTTATTTTGTCATGTTTTTCAACATTTGGGCAAATATTGTGTATAGATAGAGAGATATTTTACACTTGAGTCACGAATGGAATGGTCACAATCAGGAGCCATTAGTTAGATCGTTAGCTCGTGTATCGAATATTTAAATAAAACACTCAGCAAAAATTTTTGTATATTTTACTTATTAGCTTGAGTTTTTAACACTCACTTTAACGATCACTGATCAAGGGATGTCTAGGATGTAGTCCACCGCGCAATATCACTCAGACGGAGGAAAAGATATCAGTGGTCACTAGTTACAACTGACACAGACATCGCCTCTGTAACATTAATTTCATCGATATAAATTAATAAACTAAAATAAATAGCAAATCATTTCAAACACCTACGACAAGGGAACATAGATTTATTTGTCACATCAATGTTAACTTTAACCGAGACTCGAACGTAGGATCCGTCACTTCGCAACCATTAGGCGATGCCATTGTGTGAGATTAGTATAACATTAATCATCATCAGCACTACCCGTAATTGTCCCACTGCTGGGTTCGGATCTCCTCTCACAATGTGAGGGGGCGGACCATAGTCCACCACGCTGGCTAAATGCGGATTGGTAGACTTCACGCACCTTAGAGAATTATAAAGAAATCTTGGGTGTGCAGGTTTCCTCACGACGTATTCCTTCACCGAAGTACGTAATAATTAACTTTGTAATAACTACCTAGAAATAGTATTAAATTACACACAGAAACTTATGCCTTAAACGCTTTGCCGGCAAATATGGTCGTGTGTTATTTAACCACCTGGGTATGTATTACTCTCATGACCCCGTACTAATTTTACTCTTCCTATTAATTTCAATAAATAATATTTCCTGCATAAAACGTCTACATTTCTCTACCTTTATATTTTTGTACGTTTGTGTAATGTTATTTCAACAAAAGGAGCTATCGGAATACAGTTTTACTCGTCGTTTTAACCGGGAATAAACTGCGCGATAAAGGCAATCAACGGCGTCCGCCCGGTGGACTCGGCGGTTTACGCTTTTTATAGGAAAATGCGTGTTTTACATTGTCGTTATTGTAATTATTTGTCGATGAGTGGACAAGTATGTCTTCAGAAAATATTAAGTATTCCAATTTGACATGAATAAGTATTAGAAATGCAAGACGAAATCGGTGTTTATATGTTTTTTTTTAAACCTCAGTAATATTTTTATACTCGGTATATAGTCGATATTTTCACATAACACAAAGCTTTATATGGCGCTTATTCCAGTATTTAAGTATTGATCAACATTAAGTGGGTAACAGCGCTAACTAAAACTAAATTAATTGCCTAAACTGCTGCTCGAAAAATACCAATCAAAATCTAATCGAAGTTGACAAAATATAGTTAGTCTCGTATTTCTCCCGTAAAAAGGGAATTTTGAATCAAGTGATTGACGTATTGAAATTGAATCGACGACTCACGATTCAAAAACAATGTAACTAATACAACCGGGAACCCTGACACTTTTAATATGCCTTACCGATAACATGTGAGAATTTTATTTTTGTTAAGTCTACACTTCATAAAGTAAGGACGTACATATATGGATTTTCCGAAGATCTCCTTTCTTTTTGACGATAAACGATAAGTAATATATCAGCTTGTAATGTAATGAATTAAGTAATGTAAATGCTTGTAATGTAATGTAAGATTTGTTGTATAATAATGTATTTTTAAAATCGACATCTCTGTATTTTGACGGCAATTATTATTCCAAATTATGAATATGAATGATAAATTGTAAGAGAAAAATAAATCGGGCTGTGGTTGTCTAGAAAATACAGCCGCGTGTATTATTTGAATTTACGTTAGTAAGTGGTAATATTTTTTTTAAATGTCTCAAATGTTTGCCCTTGGAATATTAGAAAATCATTTCTTAAGTGCTTATCTACAACACAAATAAATCAAACATCAGTAGTTTAGGATTTTTATTCCATGAATGCATTTGACCCGGCAACAGGACATGAAGTACGATTTCGTATGTTAAGGGTACGTCAAACGGTACAATAGATACGGGTTTGGTAGAATACGACAAATAAATAAACGCGATATTGATAAAACCAGCATGGATAACTATCCATAACATTTTACGTAACTACGTAAAATGTTAAAGCGAAAATAATTTCGATGCTTTAAAGTCGAATATAAAATTGTAAAAGATAAGGCCATTCGGTGTCACGCTTACCGATATCCGCGCGCTTACCGGCTATCTCTGATATGGAACAAAGACACTGTGTTGTTTAATAAAAAGCGGTTATTTTTTTTATATTACTTATCGAACAGTAAACAATATTTTTAAATGTAACTTATACATGCTGTTTAGACGCTTAACTCGGATTATCCGTGTTGTGTAGCGTGTAGCATCGACTTTGGTGGTGTAAAATAACGGGCCTATTTGTAGTCTTTGTAAATATTATTATTACAATTTGGAATATTTACATACCAACCTTCATATAAAAGAAAAACTAGATTTATTGTGCAATGATTGTTGCCGAAGCTTTTCGAGTTCACTTGGTGGCTTGGTAATTAAATACGGTCCGTTAATTTTATGTCAGGAAAACAAAGTTTAACGTATTTCAGGATGAAACAAACAATAGTTAGGCATTCATTATAGTTCAAATGGGTTTAAAATTTAAAATGTGGAATAATTTTAAATTTTAAATGTATAACGTTACATACCTTGCGGCATCTGGGGCTGTAAATGGTATTTATTTAGGGTGCAAACGCCGGACAACGCTGCTGGTTATTCCAGGTGCAAAGTTGTGCACAGTTTAGGCTGCGATTAAGTGGCACTCGAGCGGTGAACATGGACCGTAACGGGTAGGGTTGCCTCGTTGGTCTATTTTATACGTCGCTTGCTTTATTTTAGTTTTTCAGCAACCTTGCTTCGTAATCTTTTGGTCCGTTATAATTTTTGACTACAATTTAGGTATTGTAATTGTAAGTTATATGAGATAAAATAATATTTGTTGTTAAACGATTGCATGACTTCTTCGGTGCCTCTGGTCAACTTTACTCGGAGTTGATTATTCCGCGCTATGTGAAATGTTGAGAGCCAAAATACTTCACTTATTAAATTCAATAGTAGGCTAGTACAATAGGAAATTAATAAATCTTTACATATTACAAAGATCTTCTCCGCGTCTGTCTGTATATTCGTTAAATCCCACCGCACCACGCAACGGATTTGATGGAAGTTTTACCATCTATTACATTTTTTTACGGAAATTTTTGAGTATACAATACAATAAAACCTAATTAAATATTTATATGTAATTAGAAAAAAAAATATTTTGCAATTAAGCCGCCGATAAATAAATGTACATAGGTTCCGTAAGAAAATCTGGAAAAATGATTTAAAAGATAATTGTATTTCTTACGGTTAGCTTACGGTTATTAGAACTAAATCTGTAGTTAGGTTTTTTACTCAAGAAATTGCGTTACTTACGACATTATTTATTCTTATTCAGCAATAATCTTTATTCAGATAAAAATTATACCAAATTATAATTTTTTTTCCAGTACATCACTCTAATGAATACTTTAGAATATATCAAACGAAAACTAACTGAAAAGAACACTTACGGACCTGGTAAGTATTTTGCACTTTACTAAAAAGTTATAAAGTGTGGTGCCCATTCATTGTAATGCTGTTCTAAAGTCTGACTCCTTTAAATGTGGGTAGGAACTGCTTTGCAAGTAAGCTAGAACACATTCTTTCCCGAAGTAAAGCGAGGGCGGTTTGCTAGTGTAAATCAGTAGGTAGGTATAAAACACAATAAAATTTCAGTTGAAATGGTACATTTCTGATGATGACTGTATCAGAATTAACTTAGACGCGAAACGGTAGTTAGTATTGTTAGAAATTTAAGAAAAGTATTTGTATGTATTTTAAGTACTTAAAGCTAAAACTAATTTATTAAACAAACGTACTATTACATCCCAAAATGGCATTAAAAAGTGACAACTAACTAAATGAAAAACTGAAAATATTGCATCTTACTTTGAAAAAATAATACATGCGTATTTAATCGAACTCTATTGACATTGTAACGCATAAAATAACGCTATATAGAACTGCATTTCTTTGATTTTGTTTTATGACTGGTTTATATATTTAGATATTTTTTGAACATTGTTTCGAGTTTGAATTTTCAAAATTAAAAAAGATGATGAGATGATTATCACGATTTCTTAAAGTATATGTTGCTTGATATTTTTAACACAAATATTCAAATTTACTCTGTTTTATTTTGCTCTGTTCTGTTTTACGTAATGTAAAAAAAATAAATCTATACATACATACATTGGGCAATTTTAGAATTTTAAGCTCTACCTAATTCGTTACAAATGTAGTCTCAAATATACACGCAGGTGAAAACCACCGTTTCATAATTTAATACTATAGCCAGTGTGAAGCAAAAGGATAACTATTGTTGAAATAAACGGAGGACTGGCAGCGGTAGCTACGAGCTTGTAATCAAAATCCTCGTTTGGAGTTGGAATCAACTACCCCAAACTAGTCTCGGATAATATTTATCCTCCATCGAAACAAACAGCTAAACGGAGCAAGAACTGCATTCGGACAACCCTAGCCTCCACCGACGAGCCGAATCAAACTTTAGTCAGAAGCGTTTAAGATACAATTTGCCTTGCATACGGAACATTTTTTGCTACGAGCGGTAGCGTGAAACATTTGGCTCGTAAACAGCAATGAATTTTGTTCCTACGTCCGATGTGTTAGGATATAGAATTCATTGTTTCAACCGGCCATGAATACGTCACTGGCTCACCAGGGTAACTTTATTTCGCTTTTTGTAATTTTTTGTTATATTACATCGGTATGTATTATCAAACTGGCGGCAGACAGCTGCGCGGGTCCTCAGCACAATGGGGCGCGACTCGGCCCCTGCATCTCGTAACGCTCTGTAATGAGCGGAATGAAAAGGTTCTCAGTTGGGAAATGGGGACGACCTAGATGAAGACATTAGTGACGTTGTGCTCACTGTGTACCTGCAGTATTTGTAAACACAACCCGCCGAGTGGCGCCACCTCGTTAGTTATTTAATACGGCGCTCTTCCGTCACGGCCGGATTCTGATCTCACTCGATCGTGTGCTGTTCTCTCGTTCATCGTGTGAAGTTACTCGGTGAATGGAACAAATAATACGGATAGAGATATTACCGAAGGAACAAATCAATTTAAGATTTGATATTGATAGACAAAAAGTAATAAGACCTTATTTAGTCAACCTTAGTACACCTTAATGATTTAGTCCTTTCATTCTGAAGCTTACAGTAGCCATCCTTGAGTTCAAACAAGTCATGGCGCATGCTGTTTAATAACAATCGAAGAACAAGCTTTAATCGAGGCCTACTTTTAGAGGTTCTGTAGAGGGTTCTGTAAAAAAGGCCATACAATATCTCATTATTGTGAATTAAGCATTTTGATCTATTTAAAAAAATAACTATTATTTTAAATAAATAAAACACATGATCTAGTTCGTATTTGTTATTTTTCTTAAAGTAATATTTTTTATGCGAGTCAATGGAAGACGTTGAGAACCCAAAAAAATTTGATTGTTGTTATTAACGGTTGTTTATATAAATATTATCAATATGTAATAAGCATTGAACGGATAAGGAATTGTAAAATAATTTAGACAAGTTCTAATAAATAATGTTAGCGAATGGAAACGCTAATTTCAATCTGGAAATGTATGCCATTTCTAGCCCAAATTTGGAGAAAATTATGCCGAGAGAGCTATTGAGCTCCGTAAAATCAGCAATAGTTAACGTTTCATACAGGTTTCGCTGAGATTATTATTTTTTTGTATAAACAGCCAACAAACAAGCACAAAGGTCGTTGTAACTAAGTGGTCACTGTCGCCCAGGTATACCAGCTACGCCAATCGCATCATCGAATTGATTGGTTGCCGATCAAGAAAGAAGAAATACTTAGGTACTTATTACAAGTATTGACTGAAACCAAGTCATTTATTGGTCATTCCTGGTACTGAGAAGTTTGTTTCTCGGTCGCTTCGGTCTTTTTGTTACTGTAAGAGCCGTTTTCGCTAAAGTCGTTGCGCACGAGAAACCATGTTACAATAATTTCTAGACTTGACTTCTCATCACTCTTTCACTAATTCTTCAAAGCAATAGAGCATCATCCTACATCATCGTGTAATCGCTCTGAATAGAGGAAGATTCAAAGCGAGCGAATATAATATACGGCCATGGAGGTGCAATGAAGCTTGCTTATCTACGAGCCAAATACCTAATGCGTGTACAGCGTGCGACCTAGGATGCTGAAACTAGGCCGAAGCTGCAAACTATCTTATACCTTATATCGCTATGCATTAGATGCAAATTAATGTAAAGTGATATTTGACTGCCACGTCAGCTTTGTTGTCAACCAGGTGTTTCATGTGCTTGAGCATATAAACGCTGGTCATGTTTTTGGCTTTAATGTTATCTACGTTGCTAAAGTCGCATTAATGATTCACTGAAGTTAACTGACGGGTTTTAATGTCCCTTCGTAAAGTAATGTTGCCTTAGTTATGATAATACTCTCTTTCTTTTTCTATATTGTTTGACAGCCAATGTAGATATGACCATGAGGTCCATGACCGGTTTGTCTGCTATTAATATTACAAAAGTTAAGTATGTGTCGGGTCACGCGTTATGGTTCTGTACTTATGATTTCGTGTACTATTACTCTTTAACTTGTAAAAGTTACTTAGCCGCGACAGTTTTCTTTAAATTAATCACAAATATTATTGCCGCGTTTATTTTTTAATGTAGTCTAATGAAAAATGACCACTTTAAAACTTAATATAGCCTAAATTAATTTCGAAATCAAAAAATAGTTTCCACACACCCTTAAATATGCGTGCATAGAAATTAATTAGAAGCTTTAACTACGTATAAACGATAATTATTTTATTACAAATTACATCTATAAATACATTAATTAATTATTTTACTTTGTTACATCTTTATCTTTATTTTATTATCTTAATTCTATTATTTGTTACAATACTTCCACAGTTCTCTTTTCAAGATGACGGCAGACAAGACCGGCTGCACTAGGGAAGTGTACTCGTACTGTGTTAACACTCAAAGACATTACAGTTAACGATATAACGCTGATATAAGGATGTGTACTGAAAAAGTTTAGAAACACAGTTATTTTGTACAGTTTGTATAAATGAAAAAAATGTATTTTTGTTTGTCCTTCTTTGGCTCAACGGAGCATCGCTACATCGCTTGGTTTGTAGATAATTGGAAGGACGACGAGTACTATAGTATTCTTTTTAACGCAAAATAATTCATTTTTGTGGAAAGATCCATTACGATGTATAGTTTAGCCAAATTAAAGGAAGTTAAGTTAAGTTATTAACAACAAAGCGTTGCCTGGTAACCAGTAACAGGAAAGAGTTACCATTCTTTTTTTTGCCGTTTCTTTTTCCCACGCGTGGGAAGCCACAGGCAACATATAGTTTATGATATAAACGCAATTATGAAAAAGCTTTGGATGAAAAAAGTACTATATCAAATGATGTTAATTGCTTTAAATGAATGGATAGCATCGGAAAACAACAGTAGTTTTGGATTTTACGTGAATTTTTAACTATAATTTATATTTTTCGTGCATTGCATAATTTTTGCGGGTAAGCGGGTATTAAAATTATTATCCTTATGTACAAGTCTTAGTCTGTGTATTATTGCATCGTTGAGAGGCGTTTGAGAATGACAGTTACTAGCTAAACAGAACACGTAAATATTAGCTTTGTAGGAACAAGACATGAAGTATTTTTTTCGTTGGCTTTTTAAAATGACCGGATGAACTATCTAATCCTAACATTTTCGTGCTTTTGTCATAAATGTGAGCCCTGAACTCTGAAGCTAACAAAGGGATCTTTATACCCAAACTTGAACAATACTTGGTGGGGTCTTCCTTCTTGATGTCTTCCAAAATATGTACGAGTACTTGTATGTGTACTGAAAGACACGTTCGTAAAGAATTGTTGATGAAAGTAAAATAAGGTGGCGACTAAACGCTGATTCCTTCACAAAGAGCTAAAGAAATTCAGCATAATGCATTATTTCAATCAATCATTTTGCTCAAATGATGAGCAGTCTTTACAATTAGTTATTATTAAGACTGGCAGCGTGGCCGCTAGTAGCCCACTTTTTGCGTTGCAAGTTTTCTACCGATGTTTTCCTTAATGTAACACGCACGATATTTATTGAGGTCGAACAGTCGTAAAAACATTATTACATTTCGTTGTGAAACAATTTTTATAGACAGCCATTTTACCGCTATAGTCTGCCAATCATATGATCCTTACCAGTGTGGTAGAGGATGTTCTACATTAAGTAATTCCTTTTCTCAGTAAGTGGAAACGGGTCAGTGCGGCTAAGATTGTCTTCCTATACAATACTATACTATTATATTAATAATAGTATATAGTATACTATTATATTAATAATATTATATATTTGTCGTTTTTGAACTGTGTTAATATTTTTAATGCAAAACTGGGTTTATTTGTTTGTTACATTTTCACACCGTAACCACAAACCTCATAGGACCGAAATTTCGTGTACTAATTGTCAAAGGACAGAGAATGACATGGAGTAACCTTTTCTATCCGTTTAACTCGAGTGAAACCGTGAATAAAAGCAATATTATCTTTAATTCATTTAGCATAGTTTTAGGCGTTTTAAAGAGTGCCAATTGATTTGAATTGATAATACAAATGTATGTTCGATGTTGGCATACATATAGTTTCTCTGTGGCGAAACGAAGGCGGGTATTATTTAGTGTATAATTATACTGTACATGGATGTCTCACGCACGAGTACCTATCTATTGGCGGCATATGGAATACAAGCGGCTGTCGAAATATTCATAGGAGCGAACGAAACGTATTCACAAATAATGCACTGCGTTACTTTGACGCTTCAATTTCATTCCATCATTCTCTATCCTATGACTGATTTCTACTTTTTAAGTTTGGATAATTAACAAGTTACTATTTATAATAACTATGTAGAACGAATGATTGAAACTCTAATTCAAACGTAACGGACGATTTTCCCACTCATTTTCCCAGCCGGAAAGATTATTTTAATATAATTAAAGTAGGAAATAATAACTGCATTGAATGTTATACTAATCTATTTACCTCATTAGCTACGTTATCGGTCGATAGAACCAGATGGAGTAGGTATTGGATAAAGTACCAGGGGAGGGGAGGGAAGAGCGAGGTGAGGAGGGGGGCAGACCGTTACATTAATAAACCGAATCAGTCTAATTTGTGAATACCAGTCACTGGCAGACGTGCAGCGCCCTGTTGTTCTATTAAAATGACGCTTTGACACTTTCAAATTGTACAAAATAAATATTTTATTAACGACAAATTTTAAAGTAACACTTATTGTTTATAAATATGCGAAGTATGAAAATTCAGTAACTTTGCTAATATTATATCGCCGATCTGTCCAATGAGTTATGACTACATACTTCATGTAAAACCAAACATTGTCAAACAAATTAAGTATCTACTAATAGTAATAAATACCTACATACATATACTCGTACATTTCCTAATAACATATCTATCGATGTGTCCTTCGAACAACACGCGCTGGTTGTCGTGGAAACCAGCGCTATCTCCTCATATAGTTGTCCATGCGCCCGCGCCTCCGTTCTGCCGCACGAGTCAGTCGGCCACAGACGTTCGTCCGCGAAGCTCGTGTCCTCGCAGCCGATACTCTTACTAATACCGACGCTTAGTTTATCCTATTTATTGTTGCACGTTTTATTATAAGTGTGTGTTAAATTAATGCTTGGTTGTATTGTGTTTATTGTTGCTGTGTGTTAATTTATGCTGTTTCATAATTTATTATTTAAGTTAATTCTTTTGTGTCATTTATATATTTTAATTGTAGTTATGTCGCTTGTGTATTGTATACCTAATTATTTGCGCTGTCGTAATATTGCTTCGCTGCTGCTTCTTCCTACTCATGTACAGGTACAAATAATTATACAAGCAATAGTTTTTCAGTTCATTTCGACTCCGAATCCATTATTGGTCGCGCAAAAACGTGATATATACCGGATAAATTATACTACTTAGTACTGAACAATAACTATTTGGTTCATATTAGAGTACAAATAAATCACTAAGTAAATAATAACTTGATTCTTTCGAGCACATACACCAAGGGTGTAACTTTCTATAGTAACTCCAGTTGGCTTCCATAGAGCAACTAAAATTGTGGGCCACTGAACAGGACACGCAGTGACCGCACGTGCATCATCCACGTCGGTCAAAGGTCGACCACGTATGTCAATAAAATACATCCCGTAGTCGCCGTGTAAACGTGCACATATCGTTACTGAAACACATACATAAACGAAATAGGCACTGAATATGATCCCAGCTACGCTTGTGCCATTTGGTAATATTCAAGATGTACCGTTATAAACTGTAAACTATTGTTTACACCTCGTCAAAATATTCACGACCTGTTCATTAGTAAGGTTGGTTATATTGCGATGTTACCTTACGAAACTATTTCAAAATTGCACTGTCTCGCGAACAGTTCAACGTCGTATAATATTTGTCAAACTAAAGGATCGTTAAACTTACAAAATTAGTCTTACTACGTTACGTGTGACGGGAATTTCAAATCGTACTTTAAAACGTATTCTAGGGATCACAAAAGAAGAAATAGAGAATTCGGTATAGATATTGCGGGAGACGGGATACACGTCGCTCGTATTTAGCTCACGTACGGGACGTATTGTGGGATGTGCGGCATTTTAGCGGCGCTCGTCCAAATCGGCCGCAATTAGCGTGAAATCTGTAATGTTGAGGGACTTCGATATTCACGGATTTATCCAGCGATATGGAACATTACCTCGGTAAATACCGTTCATAATTAATAGGAGGAATTGTATACTCAGCTCGGTACAAGTAGGTACGATGTGGTTATGATATGGTGTCGATGTATGGTAATTGGGATAGTTATGCGTTTGTAATTCACGTGATCTTTCACGACGCTTTGGAAAAATGAATTAACGTGATTTTACACATACACCCACATTCATCTGTGTGAATGTTACCATTTGTTTTTATTACTAAAGCAAGACATGAGGTCAGGGTGGTTTCGCGTTACTACGTTCTGAAGTAATCGTAACTTTTCAACAGTCAAATCACTCAGTTCTGTTATCCGGCTTCTTGGTTTCTCCTTACTAAAACTGAACCTATATCTAAAGAGTGTGCATTGTGTTATGTGTATATTATGTAATCCTTTTACTTTACTTTTTAAATAAATATAATTTTGATATATGATATATGAAGTTTCTAAACGCAGCTTGCGGTAGGAGTAAAATGACAAAAACCGTATATTATCTATGGCGAAAATATGAAGCCAGAAAAAGTTTTTTATAACATAATCTATTTTAGCTATTTACTAATAATATTATTAACTTTAATAAACCATTCTTTCCATTCATCGATACTTTTATTCAAAATAATTACGCCTATTAAAACTGCCAGGATTCACGCCACGGTTCAAATTTTTTTAACGAGCAAGATAAAACTTGATACGTAGGGGTGGTGTGCGAAAAATTCTAAAATGTGTGTAAAGAAAAATACAGTTTGAGTACAAACAATTGCAGTACTCTGTGATTTTTTAAAGTTACAAACCGAGAAATGAGTATACGCATAGACATCGTTAAAACCGAGGTATTGCCGATGTAGGATGGTCTGGGAAAATAGCCAGGGACCGTTTGTTATCTAAACAAACCGACTCTATGTTTGTATAAACACGATGAGAAACTCACAGTAGATTTTAGAGTGGCGATGATTTAAGCCAGTTAGCTAGCAGGTTATGAAACTTATTATCATAGATGAACCTGCTGTTAGTATATTTTATACATCGCTTCATACTCAGTGTCATTCAACAGAGAAGATCTGGTGCTAAAGTATTGGGTACTAAACAAAAGTCTGAACCATAAGAGAAGAAGTTTATATTCGATCCAAAAATAAAATTTTGGCTCCTTGTAACGACGGCATGATAGTTTAAAGTATGCTTATTATGCCTTAAAACACTCTTCGGTTGAAAGTCGGGTCGTAAATCGACGTCGAAGTCCTAGCGAGAGAGCACCTGTGCTGCTGACGTCACAGCATACGAAAGTGCCGTCCAAAAAGCAAGGTAATGAGCACGGTGCGATGCAGCATCCACTGCATGGGTTGAACGACCGAACGCATGCGCCATGCGCCCAGTTAAATAGCCAAGCCGTCTTAGCCCACGTTCTAACTGCGATCAAATTTCGATCTTACTATGTAACGAACTAGATCCCTTTGACTGTGCGTGGGTACCTCGCGCTGTGGAAAGCGCTCAGTTATCCGCCGGTCGTCGACGGTGACACTCGTGTTCGCGCTGCGTTGCGAAACGCCCGCGAAAAGTTTGCGAACTTTGACGGAAGGTGTTACATAGTTTAATTCGGACGTGAGTTTAAAAAATACTGTATGTTCTGTGTTTTGGACGCTCTATGGGATATTTGGAGTATGATCAGGTATTTTTGTATTATATCAGATAATTTAATTAAATATAATAATAAATTATTAATATAAGAATATATTACTGCAAATTAAAATTTTCATAACAATTAACGTCTAATATTTTTCTTATTATATATTATAATTTTTTTATACAAATTTCACTAAAAATCGATAGAATAAATATATATTTAGTTAGGTATATAATTAACAGACTTATATTTAGTACAATAGATTATACTTAAAATAAATGTTTATAAGATTAAGGATAACTTTGAAAGTCATTAATAATTTATTTAATAATAATTAATCAGTAATAATTACTAGTAATTTATTTACGTAATGGAGAATTTCTCATCTTCTTCTACATCTACTGCACATCTTTTTCACGCAACATATAATTATCAAGATACATTTTTCATGTGCAGCATTATTGTCCTCTCTTAGTTTTGATACAAGAAACATTCCTATCAAAAGTTCAATAAATTATATTTTAAGCTGATCTTTTTGAATTTTATTGATTTAGTTCAATAAATTATAATAAGAGTTTTATTGTAAGTAATCTAAATAGTAAAATAATAAAGTTAAGATTTTCTTAAAAAAATATAATTATACAGAACCTACTTTGCAATAATCTGTACCAGTGAAGATTGTTTGTGCATAAATATTGTAGTATTTGCTTCTATAAAGGAGATATGTATTAACATATACATCGGAACCAACGCATCTTTCACCACGTGACAAATCGTCGTCAAAGTTAGGTTTAAATTGACTTTACTGTTCCCCAATAATTGGCGGCGGTTGGCCGCAAAGCACGGATGAAAATTACATATATGTTTAGTATAATTTAAAAACAATACTGACTATTGTCTCTTATTTTTGGAAACTAGATATTTTTATGGAAATAAAAAAATCCTAGCCGTTACTTGTAAATCCCAAAAATATCACTTAAATTTATTCAATGATGTTTATACAGTATGACAGACAAAATGACAATGGAGGCAAGAATATTAACGCGTAAAGATATGAATTGAATACATAATACAATGGTATAACAATATACATTCAAACCTACGTAATGAATTACTACGGAATGTAAGATGTTAATATTACTACACTACGAGCGTCATCGCCCTTAGAAAACTTAAAATATAGCTGCTTTTCTCTTATTTCAATACAGTTATAAAAGCGTCCCTTTGGTGAATGTTTCAATCATCTGCCTGATTCAGCTAAATAAATATTCAGAAGAGTCCTGCATAAAATCCAAGCACTGCATCTAAGTTGAAAGGATAGAGAACTACCCTACAATGCAGCAGCACCTTTTTTATTTTTTATAAATTTATCCTGCATCCAAGTCTATCTAATACGAAGTGGAGATGTAATGTAAGACGGTGAGCGCATTTACTTATTTCAAGTTTGTTTACTCTTTTCTTGAAAACTTTGTTGAAGAAAAACTGTAAGAAATTGGAATCCTTCCGTGATGATGATTAAGTAATTGGCGAAGTGCGCTTTGGAGAGAACAACAATAATATATCTATATGATAATAATTTAGCAAAGTCTACTATCGTAATTATGAAAATCACTTAGTTTGTCCGCTCATCCTGTAAAGAAATATAACGATAACACTTCGACTTAGTTTTACATCTTTCTTAACTTGCGCTAATCTGAACGGTATTGAGTCTTCCAAATCCAGTGTATACCGTACTTCAGGTCGTCAGAACACCTTGTTGGAACGCACCCTATTATACTCCTCTTCAGAGGAACCGTCTCCATTTGAGAACAATTTATTAGTCTTTGAACTGGTCAGCCTGCTGCCTCTTCAATCGGCAAAATTAATGAACTGATATATTCTTCTCTACTCTCTACAGAATTCTTGCTTTCTGCTTCGATTATGTGGAGAAATACCGAACATAGGTCTGCCGTAACCCACGGCTCCATTTCGATGTAACTGAAAAATGTGATGGAAAAAGTCGTTTTGGTTAACCATAATATTACGCCATTTGTATTTTGAAATATATTTGTACAACAGCGGTTTATTACACACTGATATAAAGTTAATTATGCATCGAGTTTACTTGGTAACATAATTTGTATAGGTATTAATTATAAAAAATATATTTTTGTAGCAGATTATACAAATTAAATTATAAAACCACAGTATTGGTACACCGAATATATGGATAAACAAATATAAATGATGCAGAACAAACATTTTTTTTAAATAAAGCAACATTTTTTAGGTACCTATAATTTTGCTCTCGTCAAAAATACCGCATACACGAACTAAAAATCAAAATAGGTTTTTATTTCGTGTTGGACAAAGGGGTACTTTTGTACGAATACAAAAAAAAAACTGTTTTAATTTTATACCCTTATATAATTCCGTTATTTTTAGTAACACTTTAATATTATTATACATCTTATTTTAGAGCAATATATTAGTTAGTATATCTTGCTGAACCAATACACTAACCCAATCCCATGCTGGTGGACAAGGGTATCGTAATAGTACTGCGCAAAAAATGTGTAATGTCAACATTTATAATCCAAAGTCAAGTATTGTATAAATAGTGTGCCAAGACAAGACATATTTAGTTCTTACTTTTGTAATTTATATTTTTAATGCGTATTGTTTCAGTTCTCTGTAGCAGAGGTGAACTGAATATTGAACTACTCTGTAAAGGAGGAAATTAAGTGACTGCTAAATTTAAATTCAGAGCAAAATACATCTTATAGTTCAATACTAGCGCTCGCAAACTGACATAAAACAGAAGTCTTTTAAATAATTATGTCGTTTCGGAAATAATAATAAAGGGATGGAAATCGATCAGGGCTTCGATTGGCTCGCTTTTAGGATATGAATAAATTTGTAAATACCAAAAGTATCCAAGCACGCGATACACATAAAGTTACAAGTTTGGTTGCACCCGCGATGGCGCGCAGCCTCCACCGCGACCGGATTGAGGTCAATTAAAAGAGTGAAACGACGCGCGATGTAATATTTCACGTCGAAATTTTAATTAATTGCCCACATTTTAAAGGAATGCTCGGCGTAAATACTGCCAATAATTTTCACAAAGATTTTGTTTCCAATGAATAAATCACATTTTATAACACGCGTTAACAAACGGGGCGATGCAGATCTTGATGGTTGGTTCGGCGGTCACTCTTTTGACTTGTCTTAAGATAGAGAACTCATTATGTCGGTTTCGTAAGCTGTCAAACTAATAAATGTTTATTACACTGCCGATAGCTTTAATTTGAGAGTAGCATATACCGTTTAGGATTCCGAATAAAACAGTTTACGCGGCACAAAAATAATTATGTTGGCAATTTAAAATCCCTCTCTTTATTTTGAGTGTCATGATTATATTTTGTTTTACCGAATAGCCGAAAATTTTACTGCTAAACTGACATCTTTGCATATATTATAATTAAGGTTATACGTTTGGGAATGTTTATGTTTGTTTGAGCAGGCCATTGATCTCTTTAACTTAAATGTTTTAATAGGTTAAATAGACGTAGGAAAGATCAAATTAAACGTAACTTAATATTAGAAACCGGTGCTAACCGGTTTTGAGTCTCGTCGGGACTGTTGCTAAGTAATTTTATTTTGTAACCTTAACTCGCTTGTTTAACTTTTATCTTTCTTTTATTACCCTCTTAGGACAGTATCGATATAAAAGTAAGGAAGTCAAAGATTCCAATAAAGTGTAACTGCATCTCTTTTGAAAAACGAAATATTTCAATGGACCTAAGTGAATGGCGGAAAATGTGTCTAAACAGGCAATGTCGGAAGAGTGCATAGGCGATTACGGCTTAGTGTCATGGTAATTTTATTTAATGCCACGAATTTAACGAACTTAATTATATGGGCTGTATGATAAATCTAACTCATTGTTGTCTCCGTAAAACTGAATTTATAGATGTCAAGACAGGATACAGCGTGCTACAAAGGGTTTCCCGACTACAGATACGTCACAAGCAAATAATGATAACATTCAGAGTTTATCCAAGCACAATTACTCATCCGTGCCACCATGACACGGTGCTCCAAACATCTGGCTTAGAGACGTCAGGCGGCGGGCGAATGGATTACAAATACACGATTAGAAACATTCAGAAATATTAATTAATACATACTTGCTTATGTATACTAAGGAAAAACTGGTCGTTGAAACACGAGAATTAAAGAAGGAAAGTCAAAATTGGGGATTTGATTATTTTTGGGATAGTATTTCAAATTATTCACGTACCCTATATAGCTACATATTTAATATATATATATATATATTATTCAATACTACTAATAGTTTTAACCATTATTTGCTCAAAACGGTAAAAAAGTAGGTTTTTTTTTTAATTTGTAATTTCACGTCATAATAGCTATTATTGTCACGGGACTGTTTTGACGTCACATGTTCCCAAACATTGGTGAGCGGTGTATTGACTTGGGGGCAAAAATTATGCAACACGTATGACTTGATGTATCCGGGGACTTCGGGCGATGTCGAGCGAAGTCGCCCGACGTCTTATTATTGGTTACATATGTATTTATCACGCCGATAAAGTGGAAGCATAAATTATTAAACAATTTTTTACTAGTTTACCTGACCCTGCATTAAAACGGAAATGATTTAATTTCACGTCCTCATTATATCGTCCGTAACGTTAGTTAGGTCTTTAATAATATAATGGGTTTACGCAGGACATTTTTCTATAAGGGAATTCGTTTGCGATGTATTGAACATTAAAGTACTACTTTAATTAAAGTTCATCTAAATGACAAGTTGTGGACGTGTGATAAATTCACAGCAGCTGTTTGAATTATGGTGGGTTAAAAAAATATTTTGTTGAGCCTATTGGGCTCGAAAGTTACCGAGTAATGGTTTATGAACC